>VXAL01018761.1:439567-470304 GCA_013399475.1 Chauna torquata
AGACCTCAATGTACAGCTCAGGTCCTAAATCACTTCTCTATCCTGTGAGCTTCCATTTATTCTTCTGTTAACTACAAATCCATTAGTTTCATTAACTTAAAGGATCTTCACTGACAGCATATTCAAATTAGCTAAAAAGAATTTATAGACGCACAGGACAAACATTATAGCAAACATGCTCTGCTATAATGAGAGCTGAAATCTGCTTATTGCCTATTCAAGCAGAGAGACACAAGCATCTGAAGTGCTGATCTCAGAGACTGCACATACTAGGGGCAGAGAATATTGCAGTCAGCCACTGAAAATCTTTTCCAATCATCATTTCTGAATCAATGTTTTATTATTGCCTTATCTGTCAAAACATCTCCACGATATCACAGAACACTGGAATTAGGGTCTAAGCCAAAGCTTTAATTTGATAGAAAGCTTCCCTTTTAACTATTAAGGGTACTGATCTTTTGTTTCCAATGGCTGGCGCTATCCTTTGTGTTACTGTTCTCCTTCCTGGTGCTGAGACCTTATCTGTTCACAAAAAAACCCACTCCTTCAAATACTTATTAACGCTTTAGAGCTGCTTTGAATCCCATGCTACTGCGGCTGTGGTTATCAAAAACAGTTGCTGAATCTGTACCCAGGAAAACAGATCCTGTTAAATGCAGACTTCGTTGCCCTTCTCCACCACTTTACTCAGAGGACTGTTGTTCCCTTGGAATTCCAGACAAACTGCAGCCATAACTGAATGTCTCTCCTCAAATAACCAAGGTCATTGCAACACACCAGGGAGAAGCTGTACTTCAAGGTTTCCAAACAAATACTATTTGTTTTTACTCTTAATGATATATGGGGAAAACAATGCCTTAAAATATGCCATGGTTCTTCAGATAAGGTAAACTGTCCTTGTTTACATCAGCTTTCCCAAGAGTTTACACATTTTTCTAGCAACCCACAAAGCAAGTCAATCATACAAAACCTCCCCAATACATTTTTTTTTCATTGCATCAAACTTGAATTATTTTTACTGAACACCTGCTTTAAGCAACCAATTTTTAAAAGGGCAGCACACCCATTGTTTACCACAGCCAGTGTTAACAAACACTGACAAATATTTTTCATATACAGGAATGATTGCAAGTTTGTCTGTACGAAGAGAATTCAGTTTGTTAGCATTGCAAATCTTTTCACATCTGACTGAAGAAAATCTTATCTGACAGATTCTTTAATAGAAGTTTCACTCATCAGTCTAGGAAGTCTAATTGTCCCTCTCTCCGAGAGGCAGGAAATATACCACAGAAATGTAAATCCGAATACAAATTATGTGAGAGGAAGGATTCCTGAAGGTTGTAAAAACTGGTGGGGAAAACTGTGCATTTCAGTAGTAGAAACTTAGAACTAAGATACACAGTCATTAAAAATTACTTAGAACACATCGGAATAGTAAGCTCACGTGAGATTAAAGGGATGAAAAGAGGTTTTCTCCAACAATGGGGGAAAAAAAAGCTAGGATGTAATTTCCAATATGATATTGCTTTATTTTTTGCCCTATCAATCTACATATACAAGTACTTACCTCTCGAAGAGGGATAATAAGGCTGCACAAGTTCTCTTCCTTACTAGTAAAGCAAATGTAGTTTGTAGAAACAAACATCTGACCCAAAATATGCATTTTGTTGAATGGAGTCCACAGAGTACAGTCTGTGTGTCCATCTAATTTCTCATCCTTGGGAAGTCGGAACAATGCACGGTATCTCTCACTCTTTGCTCTAGCATCAAGATCCCTAAAAAAAACAAACAAACAAAAACCACACCACAAAAAGCTGTCTCTTGTTTTAAGAAACATGTAATGCATTTTAAGGTGTATTTTATACAAGCCATTGCAAGTTACCTACAACGTACAACTCTGAGCATACAGCAAATAGTGGAAATAGTTTGCTTGTAAGGGATGTATAATCTCCCCTGCTGGAAAATTCTAAGATGACATGAAAAAAATATCTGGCACAAATGACTGCGATACCATGACCCTGACTTCTCAGAGGAAACAGATTAGGTGATCCCTTTGCATTCAGCCCTACTTCCTGAGAGTGTACGCACTGAATCCAGTGACGGGATGCAAGGCAACGGCCTCAAGTTGCGCCAGGGGAGGTTTAGATTGGATACCCAGAAGAATTTCTTCATGGAGATGGAGGTTAGGCATTGGAACAGGCTGCCCTGGGAGGCAGTGGAGTCACCATCCTTGGAGGTTTTTAAGAGACGCGTGGATGTGGTGCTTAGGGACATAGTTTAGCAGTGGACTTGCAGTGCTAGGTGGATGGTTGGACTTGATGAGATCAAGGGTCTAAGAGTCTTTTCCAACCTAAATGATTCTATGATTATTAAAAAACATGAGACCACATAATATTATGTCAAAAATGTTTCTTTGAGGTTGATTTATTAACATGATGGAATCCTTAGGGATAGAGTCTGGTAATAATTTCAAGATTTAGTCTTGCTAACACATTCAGCGTGAAACACTGAAGAATAACAGGTCTGTACTACAAAAGAGTAGACAAACCCAAATGATATAATGCGTGTCAGATGTCACTAAGTAATGAGAAATATAAACGAGGACTGGTTACAATTCCGTACGGTTCACTAACATGACCAACATATAACGAAAAAAATTAACGTGAAACTATTCAATTGCAGCATGATATCCACAGAAAGAAGCCGATTCCAGACTAGATTTCATCCCCCAGAATTTTATTTCATTGTTTGTAGCTCTACCACTTTAAATAAGCTCTAGATAGAATTCATCATCCAGAGTTGTTTTTCACTTCCAGCTACAGGGCCAAGTATAGGCATGTTTCTTAAAGAGGTCTTACAACAGATATCTAATGCAGCCAGTGTCAAGTTATACACAAAAGCTTCTGAACAAATGAGAATAACTTAATTATGTCTCTCATTTTTTGCACATTTGCATATTTTCCCGTTCCTACTTCAACAGGAGATGAATTATTATACCTAAATAATTCTTCACCTTCTGCCACCATCTAGAATCAATCATTCCTTTTGGAACAACACTACATAGCAGCAGCATCAGAAAACTTCTAAACAAAATGCTTTAAGTAAAAGGAATGAGGAGAAGCAAATGACTAAGAGCCAATGCTACCTACCGTTTCAGTGCAGATACTTTTTTGGGGGATTTCTTTTTCAGTTTGGGTAATGACCTGTCTTGTTCAAACCCTTCATTGTCCAAAAGTTGTCGCATAGCTATATTGGCAAGCTGTTCCATTAGTTTAAATGTCTCACTGATATTCAGAAATACTGAGAAGAAGTGTTCGCTGGACCTTGTGCTCACTTTGATCATATCAGGGAAAAGCAGTGTAGCATTCTTCTCCAGTTGAGTGATATCAACCCAGCGGATAACTAACTTCGCTGAACAGAGGCAAACAAAAAGATTCAGTGTGAAAAATTAGTGTATTCAAAAGCATTTACCTCCCATTTTCTACAAAATGTATTCAGTTGAAATTTTCTTGCATCTTGAAAAGTTGGGAGGACAGCACAAATAGACACGTCTTGTACAAACAAACCACAATCACCTGACAAACAGTAGATAAAAGAGTTTAAATATCATTTATTTCTGTACAGAACACCACACATAAACACTACAAAGCTAGCTGGCCTAACAGAATTTATCACTGTCATAGTGCTTGCCCAGACTCTGATGTCTTCTCTTCCTAAGAAAGCAAGGAAATGTAGTCTGAACACATCAGACAGGCTTCTGACTACTCCCCAACAGCTAAAGCAATACAATTAACTGTTTCACAGTTTATTTATCACTGGATTTTGTAAAAGTCCTTAATTTAATAATAATATAGCATTCCACTTCATTAAAAAAAAAGACCAAGAACTTCAGCAACTAGACAAGAATCATGAAAGAGTTTCTGTATATAAAAATCAGTCTGTCCAAGGAAGATGGATTTAATACTGTCGCTGTCTAGGTATTTAGTCAAACTCTCCCACTACACAAACTGCTCCAGCCAATGTTCGCCAATGCTGCTTCACGGATGTTCATCTTTTATAGTACTGCACAGGTGTCATATTCAATTTGGTTGGGAGAGAATTACTAAGCTTTTATTTAGTGTGAAGTGTACTGCCACAAGCATTTAGGAATCCTTCTGCCAATACTAAGAGAACCAAGACACCAAGCAGCATTCAAAAAACTTCCTGCATGGAAGTTTGAAATAAATATTTCTCCTATATGCATCTCTATTTGTCAGCAGACCGGCTGAAGTTAAAGGATTTGTACGGTTTATCACCTGGATCCTCTAGTGTCTTATTTTTATACATCAAAATATTTCAAACATTACAGCAATGACAGATCCTTGGCTTTTCTTCCAACACCACTATAGGTTAGGATATTGTAGTCTTAAAACAGTGACTAAATTACATTTATTTTTGTCCAAATTATTATTTTCATTATTTTTAAACCAGTTTTTCTCTTAGGGTACATCTACACAGATGAATAGAAAGACCTGGGAATGATCCATTGCCCAAAATCAAGTACTGCAGGCTCACTGACCTCCATACTGCTTACAATTAACTCCCTTTAGAGCAAACTGGTAGTCACACTATGCAACACTTGATCCTGGGTCTCCTCTGAGCCCTTTGCGATGCTCTGGTGTTGTACAAGAGTAAATGCTGCATCTGAGGTTTCAAAGTCTGCCAGAGTAGTACTGGAGGACGGTATAAGAGCAAAATGAGTCAAAACTGGTGTGACCTCATCCCTATTCCCTTTGGGCCACAGTCCCTGAAGTGAACCATGCCTCTAAACCATGCCCAGTATTGTTTTGTAGAAAGCTAATTTGAGAAACCCAAAACAAACAAGGGAACAAGTGCACAGTTAAGCAGTATGGCCAGAGAATCACTCCCTGCTCCCACTTGACTCAGCAGTGTCTCCATCCCAAGTGGGTCAGCAGGCAAAGAGTAACAAACTACAGAAGACTTCCTAACAATTCTTAGATGCGCAAACCATCATTTCACTACAAAACATACCTTCCCTTCCCATGAGGAAAGAATAAAAGCAAAGGTGATTAATGCTGAGATATACCCAGCCCTGACGGGGCACTTTCCCCTTCCAGTAACTGCAGGAGTAGTAGTTCACTAGTTTCTCTTCTTCTGGCATCCCAAACAGCTTGTGAAACTTCACTATGGCTTCCTTAAATTTTTCTGTATCATCATCCTCCTTGATGCCATTGATTTTGTTGTACTCAGCAATGATGCCCTAGCATGGAGTAAAAGAAGTACATAACATGTTAGCTGTCAAAGGGTATCAGATATCCTCATTACGATTGCTCAGGGGCAAAGGCCACAATAGTTAACTGTGATGTCAAGACACCATTTCACTTATTCTTCTACTCATTCTTTTGCTTATACAGTTATTTACCTTATTCAAGGCTGTCTTTCTGATTACCTTGCTTCACACCATGCCTATGTCAAAAGTAATCAAATGTCAACTACTTCGCTGCTTTGCCAGTGTCCTGTTTTAAAATTAACAAGTCTATATCAAATATTCCTAACTGCTCTTTAAGGCACCTATAATTTGTAAACTTTTCCCCTTTCGTACAAATATGTTCCATGAGGAGATAGTGATAGGATTTCACTAGAAAAATTTCTTCCAAAAAGAAAAAGAAAAAAGTCAGTGGAAAAAAAGGGATCTGTTTTTCATTAGGAAAAATATGAAACAACTTTTATGATCCTTTTCAGTGGATCTTGAGCAAAAGTAGGAGAAAAAGAGAAAGATTAGGATAACTGGCAGGATGGAAAACCATTCACACTTTCAGGTGCAGAAGATTGTCATTAAATCTGAAGCAGCAGCAGTCCAGTGAAAAGCTGCTTTTTGATACCTCAAAGACTACAGCTGTTTCTGTTCTATACTGAAGTTCTGCTTTACTTAATTATTTTCCAATCTCTTTTATAAATCTTTTTTTGTTGTCCTCTATGTTAGTTATAAAAAATGAAAGATACTTCTTGCCTTCAAATTCATCCATTTACTTAGAAAATATAGTACAAGACAGCGAACCATCATTCATCTGTTGGACAAATATTTAAATTCTAAAAAGTATAAAAATATTCTAAAAGTCTAAAAAGGAACAATTTCCTTAAAGGATTATATTTCACAAAACAGATGACTTCTAGCATAAGCTGTTTCTATGAGCATCTATAGCCCTCATATCTGATCCACTAGTAAAACACTCTAACAGCTATGGAATTCTTAAGACAGTTGACTTACTACATGAAACGATAAACAAGGAATTTGACAAAGCCAGTGCTTAAAATACACAAAAATTAAGTATAGTAATTTTGCTTACAATCAATCTTTTACCAAAATACTTATTTTTATATAACTTTTAGTGCGGATGAATTACTTTTAGCAGCATACCTACTCTCTCTCCTATAAGGAGAGAAAGACATACTGGTAAAACCAAAACCAAATCAAATGGCATCTCCCAACAACTAAATAAAGTGTAAATGCTAACACTGTGGGATTTAACTGCACAGAAGAGTAAGGAGATATTATACAATAAGCACATGTAAAAAAAGTTAAAGCTTTGCACTGAAAGAGAAGTTACATAGAAAACTGTCTTAGTTTAAGACAGAAGCAGCAGTGCAATTAATTTTTAGAATGCTCAATGTTCATAGCCCTGCATATAATTTTTTTTATCGCACTGCTGTGGTTATGTGCGCTAATCTCAATTTCCTTTATTTTTACACGCATGTTGCTATTCAGAATCTGGTTTCCCTTCAAAAAGATAGAGCAATCTTGGGACTATTAGGTCAAATTTCTTTAGAATTCACAACAGTCTTCCTTTCACAGTCACATCTATCATTAATAACATTTACAATAATATACTTAACTACCTGTATTTTTCCTCTGACGAATGTATTTATGTCATTCTCATTTTCAAAGATTGAAAGAGTTTGCAACAAATTCTGTTCAAGCCACTCCCAGTGTTCAGTGATTTCCTTCCTTGAGCAACCTGTATGTAAAGAATAAATAAATAAATAAATACACAAAATAACAAACCAACATCTATGTTCTCTTAATCACAAACAAAGGGCTCAAATAAAATTTGCCAGTATCTATAGATGCCATATAACAGATTCTGCATCCTTGGAAATTCCAAAATTCTCTCCCATAGTCCTGTAATTTCATAGTAAATATATGACAATCTTCAAGATATTCTGACAAGCACAAACTGCTTATGTCAGTATCACGAGCACGAAAACTCTAAATTTAGAATTCTAATCACAGTAATGACACTGTGCTGCCCAACATCACAGTGAAGAGTTAGCAAAGGTATTACTTGCATCTATTGGGAACTGCCAAAAAACCAACAGTTTTATATTCTACAATCAGTCGTTAATTCCTCAACACTATGTACAACTACAAATTATGAACCAATGATGAAATTACAAGAGTAAAAGCCGAAAAAGACCATTTTCTGACAAGTCTATTGATGGCTCTTCCTCGAAAGAACAGTGCTGATAGAACTCTAAGAAAGCTATTTCTTTTTAGGGGTGTGAAGATTGTCAGAGGTGGTTTACTTTTCATGGTGAAAGAATAAACTAAACTTCAGTGACCAAAGTTTTCTTAGCAAACCAAAAAGGGCCAAGTAAGATATCTTTGATACTGGGGAATCAACACACACATAGTCTGTAAAGTAGTACAGAACAGCAAAGAAAAAGCTTCTGATATGAGCTAGAGCTAACACATGCAGATTTTTGCTTTTTTTGCTTGAGATGGCATTTTAATAAATATAACTTCCATTTTGTCCCTCTGTTCTCAACATCTTGCAGAATAAAGTTGTTGGTGCTCTTCCGTATCTCTGTGTCCATCCTGAAGGAGAAATAAATTCAAAAACTCAACAAAAAATTGCCTCCCCCAAAAGAGGAGGTTGAGGAAATTATGTCAAAATAGGGACTTTTAAGTAAGTATTTTCAGAAAACAAACATTACATGTTCACATCTATACCCAAAGCTTGATTAAAAGTATATCAATCCAACTAGGAAACTGAATCAATACCTCGTAATAGTTTTGGTCAATCACAGTTTTGGTTCATTTTTCTCAGAACTAGCAAGTAAATATATCTACATGGTAACTAATGCCTAAAAAACATAACAAAGTATAGCTGCTTGTGTGAAGCAACCAATAGAAAGAAGTTACACTACAACTAGCTGTTGCTGATAAATTCTCCAGCTTAACTACAGGCACAAATTGTTCATGCTGGTGCTACACCACTTTAACATAAATGCTTCCAATGCTTATAGAAGAACTCAATGCAATCCGCTTGCATGTACACCAAACAATTGTTTTCCTTGTTGTTCAGCAACAAATGATGAAGAAAAAAAAAATTATTTCTAGGGAATACGATCAGAGCTTTACACATCTCCATTGAATGCAACACAATGCAATGGTCTGTGTAACTTCCAGGGGAAATTAACATTTCTAGTTGTAATATGGATACATAAATCACATTGCACAATAGCCTGCATACTTAACCAATAGATTTCAGAACCACAAGTGACTGCCACTGCTGCTTCTACTTAAAACTACTGGATGCAACCAGACCTTTCTGGAACTCAGGAGGTGGTCTGAAGACTAATTAATCTCTTCTTGGCTTTTACACTGCTGTAAAAAGTAATAACGAAATACATGAGCTATATATATAAAAGACTGTTATCAGAACAGTCAGTCATCTCTTGAAGAGCTGTGACAAGCAGTGCAGACACACTATCACGAAGCTGTCTGTGTTCTGTTTGTGGTTCATCAGTTATTTTTCATCACTTCTCATTAAACAGCTATGGTTGATATTTTCAACATGTATCCTCCCCCCATCTCATTGTTTCCATTGCTTTTTGTCTCCATTATCTTCCTGTCAGCTCTCCCGGAGAGTCTCATCTACAGCAGATTGTGCAAACAGGCCAAAATCCAGACATGATATGGAGCAATTCTAGCCAAATTCTCTTCACAGTCTAGATCTTTTTCCTTGCTTTATTTACTCAGGATTAAAGAAATATCTTCACTGTGATGTTTTAAACTACAGGTCTATTAACCCAGCTGCTGGCAAGTCTTTGCCCATTTTAGCATGTTAGAAGCATTCACTATTTTCCCATCGTTGGCCTTTTAGGTAAATCAAGCAATACCTCTAAATCTGAGGGAAAGAAAAAAAAAGAAAAAACATTCAACAGTTAAACCACTGCACTTTGGAATACAGCCCTTCAAGATCAGTAGGAAATAAAACGAAAAAGAGCTACAACGTGTACTACATGCTACTAATCACTCCTTCCCCTCCTTTAAATGGTATACTCAGCTTGAAGTGTGCTCCATGGCTGAAATGATAGTTGACCAGCATCCCTGGTAGACTGAGCTATTCTTCCTCATTTTCAGGGAGAAAACTGATCAGTGGGTTAAACAGAAACCAGAGAGCTAAGGGAGGTGTACACCATAGGAGCTGCAGGAAGAACGCATGGTGCTGGAGAGAGCAAGAGAATGGACAATCACCTGGCAGGTGGGGTGGAGTAATAGCATGAGCAACATGGGAACATCTCTGGGTGTCAGGGTTGGATTCCTAACAGCTGGGTTGGTTTGTCTAAGGTAAGATGTGAAAGTACAGAGGGAACATGACTGAGTTCAGGACTGAGAAGAAAATTAACAAGTTATATCCAGTCTTCTCTCCCAAGTCCATATTTACTTGAAATGCTTATTAGTCAACTTGAACTGCTGCCATTCACAAAAGGCACTACAAGAGAAACTGTAACACTTTAAGGAGCCTAAAACTGTTCTTGCCAGTAACGGCAGATTCAGGAATGGAATGGCAAAAAACCTCAGTTTGTGCAGGGAGGGAGGAGAAAACATTTATAGCTCAATATATATAGAAAACATGCATATATACATATATACACACACACTCTAAAACTTGCAACTTTTGGTTAACCAGAGCACACAGGCTTTTGTCAAAGCCTTTTCCGAGGCACGTAATACAATTTCAAGATTGGTGCTTTACAATAATCCACATTCATTTTTTTGCATATGAAATAAAGATTTAGAAACTTTATCTACTGTACTTGGACCAACAGATCTTTTGGAAATGGATTCAAGCTGATTTTCGCACAGCATTCCTGTGTGAAAAAAAATATTCCTATTTAACATCTTTATTTCCTGTTAAATATGTTTATTGATGATCTGGACGAGGGGATTGAATCTTCCATTAGCAAATTTGCAGATGACACCAAATTGGTAGGCAGTGTCGACCTGGTGGAGGGTAGGAGGGCTCTGCAGCGGGACCTGGCCAGGCTAGATAGATGGGCTGAATCCAACGGTATGTGGTTCAACAAGACCAAGTGCTGGGTCCTACACTTTGGCCACAACAACCCCATCCAGCGCTACAGGTTGGGGACAGAGTGGCTGGACAGTAGCCAGGTAGAAAGGGACCTGGGGGTACTGATTGACAAGAAGCTGAACATGAGCCAGCAGTGTGCCCAGGTGGCCAAGAAGGCCAATGGCATCCTGGCCTGCATCAGGAATAGTGTGGCCAGCAGGACTAGGGAGGTGATTATTCCCCTGTACTCAGCACTGGTTAGGCCGCGCCTCGAGTACTGTGCCCAGTTCTGGGTCCCTCAATTTAGGAAGGATGTTGAGGTGATGGAGCGTGTCCAGAGAAGGGCAACGAGGCTGGTTAAGGGTCTGGAGCACAAGTCCTATGAGGGGTGGCTAAGGGAGCTGGGGTTGTTTAGCCTGGAGAAGAGGAGGCTCGAGGAGACCTTATCGCTCTCTACAACAACCTGAAAGGAGGTTGTGGCCAGGTGGGGGTCAGTCTCTTGTCCCAGGCACCAGCAATAGGACAAGAGGACACAGTCTTAAGCTGCTCCAGGGGAGCTTTAGGATGGACATTAGGAAGAAGTTCTTCACACAAAGGGTGATTAGGCATTGGAATGGGCTGCCCAGGGAGGTGGCTGAGTCACCGTCCCTGGAGGTGGTTAAGAAAAGACTGGATGTGGCACTTAGTGTCATGGTCTAGTTGACAGGGTGGTGTTCGGTCATAGGTTGGACTTGATGATCTCAGAGGTTTTTTCCAACCTAGTTGATTCTGTGATACTGTGAAACTTGTAAGGAAATGCATATAAAATACCATTACCACAAAAAACCTATAGCAATGGTTCTACAACTGAAACACACATAAAGCCATAGTAAGGATGACTGATTTTACAGTTGGAGTAGGGTCAAAAAAAAAAAAAAAAAAAAAAGATTGTTCACTTCCAAACACAGTATATATATATATACACCACCACTTTTCCCCCTAAATTAAGCACTAGGAGATATGCGGTGGGGTGGGGACACAGCACGGAAGGGCTGTTAAAATTTGCAAGGCTGATCATGTACATTTTGAATTTCTAGACCATTCAAAAATTAATATACTTTGAACTGTTCTTGCAAAGTCACCAGTATTATCTTTCCAGTATAGTTCAATAGACAGAACTATAACTTCTAGCAGACATGTTTAACATAACACCTCACCGGAAAAAGTGCTGTTAACAAGCACACTTTATGGAGCTACGAAGCCTCAAATCTAACCAGCTAGCATTCTCATACAGCCTAGATCCACAGAGTTAATACCAAAGCAAATCCACATCCACATCCAAAATGAATTACAAATAAATCTAGGGTCTAAACATAACTTAAAGTCATTTCAGAGCAAACAAAACCCCTTGGATTATTTTTCCCCCAGAAGAGTCTTGTACAGAACAAGATCAAATGTCATACAGCATGAATGAACCAGGAAGCAATCACATTTGTTCCAGTCATTCTGTACAGCTACTCACTGAAGACAGAGACTATTGCTTTATGGAAGGCATAGGAGAACAGGACAAATCTCCGTAAAAACAAGAAATTACAAGTACCAAATAAACGGCAGTCTACCCCTAGGGAACAGGGAGAGACAGCTATACAATGCAGGACAAATAAGACTTGCATAGGTAAATGCAGCTAAATCCCTTAATACCCTCTATAATGGTAACAACCCTTGATCAGTTCAGAAGGAACTGCTGTAGTTGCGAGTTCATAAAATAATCACAGTGCAGAGCCTTAGGCAACACTGGGCTGCTCAGCTTTAAAGCTGCATAGATAAATGATTTGCTCTGTAAAATTTTACCTCCCTCCAGGAGTCACACTATGCCCTTCAGAGGATGAGCCTGAACTACTGCAGTCTTACAATTTAACAAAAATAACCAAGCCAATCACCCAGCCTAACTGATAAGGTTAAAAATTCAAGAACCAGTCCACAAAAAATGGAAACATAGATACATTAACTACTTGATTAGCAATTTCAGTTAGGGTTCAGATTCAAAATTGAAGAGCGCTTTTATTAAAAAAAGCTTAAATGTAAACTGAGTAGCATACTTCTACATTCAAAACTGCAAGATCTGTCACAGAAAAGAACAAAACCCTCACAGTTCTGTGGCAGCATAAGTTTCTACGTGTACAGTTCATTTGCTTATCCTGGGACCATAACTCATCCACCTTCCACTTTGTCTCCCTGGCTATCTGAGGACACACATTGTTAATAAAAAAATATATAGTAATTATATGTAGGTGCCATGCAACAAAATCTGCAAATGCACTTAAAGAAAAAGTCACGTGGCCTAATTCCAAAGTCTCAAAAATTAATTTTTCAATGTGTGCACAGTACAAGCACCTTTGAAGAAACACTACTTTGTTGAGAGCTTTGTGACTTACTATTTTCTTTGGAGGGGAGCCTGCAAACAGCAAGAAAATTTGTGCCCTCAGTTGCTCCCTTTCACGTTTCTGGGATGGAGGTGCTTACTAATGGCTGCACACTGACAGTTGGGTGAAGGGAAGATGAAATTGTACATGCATCTGTAGCTAGCTCTGCTTGTGCACAAACAGTGTAAATAGACTTACTGGCAAGTACTTTCACCCTTCTTTCTCGTGACTGAGATCCAAAGAACGCTGAACTGCAATGTCTCATTACTTATGGTCACAGCAGAGTAGCTGACAGTACAAAGCAAGCAGTTAAATGAAGATTCTGAAACAATCTTCATAATACAAACAATTTCATTAATATCTGTTTTTACTATTAGCTGTCACTAAAGGCAAATTACATTATACAAATTAAAATCATCAGGGAGTTGACACTGCTAAGTGTACAGGGAAAAATGACTGTTTAAATTGATGCCCTCTTTCAGGTCTGATACCATTGAAAATAGCAAGAAATATTTGTGCTATGACACGCTATTCAAAAATTTCCTGTTGGATTCCGAACATGACACAGCTCTGATACCACCTTTGTCAGATACATGAATCATATACTTCTAAGAATAGACTCTGCTTTGATCTGCTAAAAATATTAGATCTACAGCAAGCCTTCATCCATTCTTCCTCCTCTTCCCTTCCCAAGAGACAGGGGGTTTGTCTGGAGGAAAAGTCATCCAGAGTATCTAAGTGTCAAATTTTATTGGGAGAATAGGCACAGATGAGAGGGCAGTGTTAGGCCAGAACTCTACAGCTTCATTAACCAGTATTTTTGAATGTCAGACAGCACTGGGGGTCCTAGAAGCTAGCAGTCTGTTAAATAGATGATAGGCACGTGTGCATTCCTCATTTGTCCTCTTTCTCAATTTTCTTTCAAATGAAAGAATCTGGCTGCTGCCTAAAACACTGTTTGAAACTTTAGAACTTGAGGTGTTGCATTCAAAAATTTTCATTTTCTAAAACTGGCAAAGCAATACTGTCAAACAGAGATCTGATCTTACAAGCTTAGTGAATCAGAGCTAAATATCCTTGATCTTCTGTATTCAGCTTTTGTATTCAGAGCTGGCAACCAGAAGCAGAGACTAACTATGTACTACTTCACACTACTTGCAATAGGTACCTGACCACAGAAAAAAATGTTTAGTATTTACAGGGTCTGATGCACGCAAAAATCCTAGTTTATGAAAATAGTAATTTCATTGATTTCACCAACAACGATAATGACAGAAGTTTTATGGTTAGATATGTCAAAGCTTGAGCCTTAAATACCAAAACTCTTAAGAGTTTTTGCATCTGTGTAAGAACATACACTTCCGTATTTAACTTTAACCCAGCTACTGCCTTCCTGAATTTTTAAATATATAACTAGAAGGACAACACACTGTCTGAAATAACTGTCCAGGAGGTGGGCATCCCTGAGATCTAGATGGTATTTATCCTGAAGGAGACTGAGCCTGCGATCCAGGAAATGCCATACCCATATTCAGGTGAGAGTTGGGATTGTATTATCTTCCTAGTATCCATTTCAAGGGAAGCCAAGTGCCCAGCCTGGGTAATTTGGGGACCATAGTCAAGATACTCCTCCTACCATACGTTTTAGATACACCCACCACCCAGGAATGCTGCAGATGCAAGCCAGGGTCATGGAGAAGAACATACAAGGAGGATGCAGGGACACTAGGCTGCTTGCCTGAGAACATATTTGGGAGATGAAGGGTAGGAAATAAGAGGTCTCTCTCCCTGCTCCATGGTCATTTCTGTTTTCATTCAGTCATTGTCAAGCATAACACATACATGTGCTAGCAATCAAGGTCTGAATATTAGACACTCTGGAACTTCTTAATTAAACCACTACAGCAGGTTTGCATCCTGACCCATTTCTTTGTCCTGAAATGACTGTGCTCAGCAGGCAGGATGCTCTATTAGTTATGTAGCACAGTACCCAGGAAGAATGAAAATCCACATGTCACCTTGTGTCACCATGTTTGTCCTTACCACAGGCAATAGTCCAATAGACCAAGGAGTCTGGTGCTTGGTAGAGGATTCGATATGGTGCCACTCTGGCACTGGAGTCCAACACAACATCAAGAGTACCCACAAGGAGACCTACAGAAAAGGAAATTCTGATAAATACACAGTGATAAATCATCCAAGACCCCAAAGAAAGGGGCTCCACATGCCTCCACCCCTCAATTCACCCTCCACTGCAAAAGGCAGATCTATGTATTCATCCCCATGCTTGTTCCATCACTTTATAAAGAGGAAGAATGAGTCAACGTGGAAAAAAATCTTCAGTTTCAACAAGACTTCAGCTTTTAAACATACATCAATAATAGCATAAACGCAGACAAACTGAAGCAAAGCAGAAGGTAGCTGTTTTATAAAACTATTTAAAAGTTAATTAGTTCTTTTCTGTTTCCAATACTTTTGGAGCTCTGGAAAAGGAAGAAAAAAAAAAAGAAAACCACAGACAATACACCCTAGAAGGGTTCAAAATTCAGATGTCAGCCAGGAAAAACTAAGACTTCCAGCAAAGATAATTATGCTATTTAACGGTCTGATTCTTTAGTGTAGAAAGGACCAAAATGCCTAACAGTCAAGCTGTTTTTCAGCTGAAAGGATACTGATGAAAGACAAAGCCATACTGTTTTCCCAAAGTAGCTTTCAAAATTCTTTGCTGCTGAGGGGCCATCAACAGTTGCATACCAAGAGCTACCAATAATTCCTAACTATATTTCTACAAATTCTAGATGGTATTTTAATAAGAAATTACACACAAAATAAAACTGTAACCCCACCAAAACCCTCTCCCACAAGATGCTCCATTTATTTCTAAAAGATGCAAAAGATTTCTCCCTTTTCACCTCCACAAATAATTTTCATCTTCCCTGCAGAGATTCGAGTTGTAAATTCTCACGTTGAAGTTCTCAGCAAATTCACATCTTAAGAACAGATGGATGAACTATCAAAGACTTTTTGCTGCAAGTATTTATTGGGACAGAAATTATTTTTAACAGCTGAAATAAACTGTATGCACCCCAAACCCTTCCGAAACATTGATGTTAAAATCCTGTCCTCATTTCAACTATCTGTTTCAATCTTTTACTGTCATAGATTTATTAATTCCCCATCCTATACTGTTATAACTGGTAAAGAAGACTGTTCCCCTAGCCGTTCCTCTTTCAGTTTTGCTTTATGCATTATAAAGATAGAAAAGCACTACCCTTTTTCCATCTCAGCTGATCCTTTAAAATTAGAACTGCAACTGACATTTGGAAATACCCCACCTATTAGTGACCTTGTATTCCCCCTTTTTATGTTTTTTATTTGTTTAGGGAAAAAAACCATACATAGATCTTCACAGGCCAGATCAAATATAACCTCTTCCTGCCCAATGCATTAATACCCATGACTTTTTAATCCGAGAATTCTGAAACACACAAGAAACAAACAAGCCTGTACATGTTATCAGTCATTAGCGAGCAACACTAGAAAGTTGTGTGCTGGTTATAGGACATGAACACAAAATATTAATGTAAAATATCCCAGTGTTAATTAGTCAAGCTAGCTTTAGTTGTTACTACTGCCTATTTCATAGAATCATAAATCATTTAGGCTGGAAAGACCACCCAGTCCAGCCTTTAACCTAGCACTGCCAAGTCCACCATTAAACGACGTCACTAAGTTCTGAATCCAAAAGTTTTTTGAAGACCTCCAGGGATGGTGACTCAGCCACCTCCCTGGGCAGCCTGTTCCAATGCTTCACAACCCTTTCAGTGAAGAAATTTTTCCTAATATCCAGCCTAAATCTCCCCTGGTGTAACATGAGGCCATTTCCTCTTGTCTTATCAGTTGGCGCTTGGGAGAAGAGACAGACCCCCATCTCACAGGTTGTTATCATTTAGTTGTTATTCTTTTGTTGTTACTATTGCATCTCTCATGTCTTTTGATTTCTGGTGTACACTGACAAGCTGCGTCTGATCAATATGCCACCAGCCTTCCTGGATGCATCCTGACTCCTTTCAAACTCAGCAGACTGAAGCGAGTTAAAATGTTCCTTTAAACTTCTTGCAATTTTTTTTTGTTACATATCCTCTCCATTCAGCCTTCACAGAATGGGTATGGTTCTGGTCCAGAAAGCACACATACACATTTCACTTTCAACCACGGGCAAAGATCCTCAAATGCTTAAAGCTACTAGTAAGCTTAAGACAATTTTTCTCAACTGGAATCAGACCAAGCCAGACACTACACTGAATTTATCAGCTGGGTATGCTGCAAACATGTAGCAGGGCTTGTGCCAAAGATTCTTCATGCTTTGCAGCTTCACATGTCTACTGACAGTTCTAAATATGCAAAAGGCATGATGCAGTATATACATAAAGTTGTGTGCTGGCCAAATGGAATCTTCTGTGAGGTACAGATACACTGTTAAGTCCCTGTAATCTTTAAAAATATGCTTGTTTCTTTCCTTGCGCTGTATTTTCAGATGTGTTGGTGTGGGGGTGGTCCTACCAACCAATTCTACCACTAGTTCTGGGAGGGTTCTACTGACTTGCGCAGCAAAATCAAGTTAGAAGAAGCTCCCCATCCTACCTCGTTCTCCCTCATATGCTGGAGATAGGAGAAGGACAGAACACCTCAAACACCCCACCAAACAGAAACAAGAATGTCAGACAGAGCTATGTATTCGAGAAAGGTGGAGAGGGCCATAAAAACAAAATTAGGGCTAGCCAGCACTGAAACAACTGGTGGAAGTTATGCATGGGAAAAAAGAAAAAAAAGCTGCAATTAGTAAGAGTTGCCCAGTCCCTTTTCAGCAATAGAAACAGGTTGTAGAAATATCCCTGAAGCACAGTTAAAGGAAGAAAATTCACAGAACTCCAAAAGACCCCAAGGAAAATTCAAAGTCTAGCTTACCAAGTCAATTGCAACAGAGTTTATCAGTAAAATCTTATTTGTATATTTCAAAGATAATTTATGTATTCTTATACATTAAAGGCAATTAATATTTACTCTTGTAATCATACAATTATCCCTGATTGTCATCCTTCAGGAACTGTTCCACTTTGCATTGTAGGTCTTGTTTTTTGTTTGTTTTTCAACACAGACACGTGATGCAACCAGAATGAAAGAAACAGTAGTTCAAATAATCTGAGGAATTTCTACATGAAATGATGATTATCACCATCATAAGAAGATGAATTTCATTAACTCTCCATACAGAAAGTACCTTTGAGATATGATTAATAACTGAAAGTTCATATAAAAATGAAACAAGCAACAAAGAATCATTCTTTGATTTAGATTGCTCCTTGGGCAAGAGCCAGTGAATTATGCAGGCATCAGGTTGTGTGACTATACTGATTGCAATTTTTTTCCCCATTATTTCATCAGGTTTCTGACTACAGTGAAATAAAGGAAGGAATTTCCAATGTAAGAATACTAAATCTGCAAGCCCTTGTTCAAGTGAGCAGTTTTCACCAGCAAAGATTTAAAACGTGTTAAAGTTTGTAGGATTAGCATCTAACTGATGACAGCCCCGATCCTGAAGATGCTCAAGCACAAGTAACCTTATATCGAGCAACAGTCCCATCACACATGCCACATGTCTAGAGTAACCACACCTAGATATGGGGGCAGGAGGGGAAAAGGGAGAGATAATGTCTTCATTTTATTTGATAGAACTTTCTGAATAAAGTAAGCTTTCTCTTTTGCATATTTGTATTCTCCAGCAAAAGACCAGAAAAACATTCAATATTTTCTTTCTTTTCTGTAAGATATACAAACATAAATCTGAAACCAGGGAAGTCACAGCCATAACTGGCTAGGAGGCCTGGGCAATTGCTCTCGTATCACGTTTCTGGAAGGACATATAATGTACTAGAGGGTGTTACCGTACAGTGGTTCAGTTACCTCATGCAATTTATGAGGAAGGAAGAAATCTTACTATATTTTACTTATCAGACCACTGTGCCTCACATTTCGTCTTTAACTGAGGGGGAGCTATATTCACTGCACAAAGTGTGAAGTTTAGTAGTCTGTATTCATGCATTACACTATCACTTACTGTGCTTGTATCCTTACACAGTCAACCACTTTTTGAAGTGTTTTTCACTAGAAGGGTTTATTACCACATGAAGCCTGACCTCCTGTATAACACAGATCCCCTTTAAGCCAAATGATTTCTATCTGATCGAAGTACATTTCCCAGAAAGGTAGCTTATCTTGATTTGAAGACCAGCACAATTGATTCAGCCAGTTAGACTCTTCCAAGCACCACTGCACTCTCTTCTCTTTGGGAACCAGCATTCCAGACAGCTTACAGTCCAGACTGCTGTAAGTTTTTACCAACAAACTGTAATGAAATCAAAGGATGGTCTGCAGTAGAAACTTAGTACACTGTAAAGCACCACACCTGAAAACACACCTGCTTTATAGTATATGAACGCATACAGCTCTATAAGTTACAATGAATCACAGAACCATAGAATATCCTGAGCTGGAAGGGACCCACAAGGATCACTAAGTCCAACTCCTGCCTCCACACAGGACCACCCAAAAATCAGACCCTGTGTCTGAGAGCGTTGTCCAAACGCTTCTTGAACTCCAGCAGGCTCAGTGCCGTGACCACTCCCCTGGGGAGCCTGTTCCAGTGCCCGACCACCCTCTCGGTGAAGAACCTTTTCCTAACATCCAGCCTGACCCTCCCCTGTCACAGCTCCATGCCATTCCCTCAGGTCCTGTCGCTGTCACCAGAGAGCAGAGATCAGCTCCTGCCCCTCTGCTCCCCTCGTGAGGAAGCTGCAGGCCGCCATAAGGCCTCCCCTCAGTCTCTTCTCTGGGCTGAACAACCCAAGTGACCTCAGCCGCTCCTCACGTCTTCCCCTCCAGACCCTTCACCATCTTCGTGGCCTTCCTTTGGACATTCTCTAATAGTTGTACGTCCTTCTTATACTGTGGTACCCAAAACTGTACACAGCATTACGTTTTCAGTTGTTTGAATATTTATATATTGATGTACTTGATGACTGTTGCACAGATATTTGCTGCAGGTACGTTTCTTCTACTTTCTATCTTTTAAAATGTAACTAGTGGGTTTTTTTTTTATACACCTTTCATAAGAATTTGTAGGTTTTTTTTTTTTTTGCAATTACTGGTGTTTTTAAACTGAAAAGGAAAAGCAAGTTTATGCACCTTATACATGAACAATTATTCTTTGTTACAACAGGATTTTCTTACTGATGAACAATAACCCTGTATTAACAAAAGTCATGCTTTGTTTTAAATAAAACACACACAAAGATCAAGTAGTCTTTATCACCTTTCCACAGCCCCTCCGACAGCAATCTTATGATTATGTTCTTGAACCCACATTTTACCTGCTAAAATACACAAGGTTCTTAAAGTAAATTGGATTACACATTCAAGAGCGAAGACCTAGATTATGTATTACCTCTAGTGCACCTTATTAAAGCAACAAAAACAATTTAGCTGTTTATGAATGACAATAAATAGTGAATGACAAATAGTGACCATTCAGACCTTAAAAATTACTAGCAGCCATGGCTTTCTTGCACAGAAAGCCCTACCTGCCAAAAAGGTAAGGATAATATCAGATAGTGACACTTGCCATTCAGCTTTAACCTCGCAGTCCTCAAATTTGCAATGATCTGCAACACATCCATTCTTCAGTGTCACGGGCAACTGGCAGCAAACCTTGCCTAGTGCTGGAATGAGGTCACTCTGCAGCTGGTGCAAGTGCTGTGCCTGGTACCACCACCCAAGGGCACCCTCCTCTCCTCCAGTTTGCCATATGAGGAGCATGTGTTATTCACCTGGCTCCTGAAAGCTGAGCCCTGCCCTGCCACTATCACTGCTACATCCTTCTCCCAGCTCTGCTACTAGCCCTGACTGCTGTAGAAAACACAAGAATCCAAGATGTTCAAAAGGGGTTATTCAGTAGCTCTCAGGAGTCTCAGCAAAGGCAGAATGGCAAATGTGAGGTCAAAGAACTACATAGGCACCGCACTAAGTATGCGCACAGGGCAGAAGAGCAGGAGCTGCTTCCTACTTATTCCCCACTCCTCTTTTTTGTACTCTTTCAGTTGCCACTGCTATTGGCTCAGCTAGGGGTGGGGACAGCCAAAACCAAAGCATATTTGGTCCCATTTGGCTTCCCACTCAGAGATACGCTGTGTGTTGCCCTTCCCAAGTCTGTCAGAGATCTGAATTTTATCACCTTGCCAGAATGCATATTTTCCTTTGTTTCAGTGGAAGCAGCCTGAAAATGTATCATTTTCACTCTATGCATGCCTCTTTTTGCTGTGCTAGTAACACCATCACATAGCCTAAAACAATAAAAAAATGCATCACATCACTCATCATTATTATGGAAAATTTTAGACAAAGTGTTTCCAAGACTGCTGACAAACCACTACTAACATAATCAACAGCCTGACAGTCTCTCAAGAGATTTTCTTTTAAAAATAAAAAACTCATAAAATGCCTAAACATACAGCATGCATTCATCTTTTTAGCACCTAGAGAAAAACCAGAAGAATACACTCCAAAAGAGCTAAGATTTCATACAGGTCAGACTATGACTCTTGGAGTCAAGCTCATGAGCTATCACTCAATTAGTCCCACGGATGTCAGCATCCTATTTGTGTACAAGCTCAACACTACAAATAGGAAAGCTTGCAAAGTCACGTGTGTCATTAAGTAAGAAGTTTTCAAAACAGGCGTAGTGACATTCCAACAGTGAAGGAAAGAAGTACTGCTTAAACGGTTCCCAATATTTCAAGTGTGCTGATGACTCCTTTTCTTTCCACTAATGCAAGATGGACACGTAATGAGCTCTGCCCATAATCTTGAAACATCCAAGGAATCTATTTGGATTGTAGACTTCAGCTGATTTGTCAGAAAGCCTCATTCAACTGAGTCTGCTTAAGCCATATTTTCACCCAGAGCATTCAGTTTTATATTAATTTCATGGACAACAAACAAACTCTTCCTAAAGTTTCAATATTACTTCCTAGACCATAAGAACAATTACTCATAACAATACATAGCTAAGATGTATAGTAGAAGCTATTGTTTTGCCTAGACACTATATGAATCATTTATTTTCCATTTTTTCAAAGCAGTCCACGTGTTTACATAATTAGCTCACTCATTTGTTATTACAGGAAGAGGTCATCCAATTACTTGTCTGTCGAAACTCAACCTAGAACAATAATCTGAACTCCACAGGCAATGTTATGGACAAATCCTTTTAAATGGGGCGGGTCAATTCTATTTGATTTCATTTCATGGGACAGACTAAATGAATACTAAATATTATACACCACTCAAAAGTAACTACAGTGTTAAGCTTCCCATCCTAGTAATAGTGTCCTCAAAAGTATGAGAAAACCATCTTCATTGCAAATACCACCCTTGAAACTTCATGAAGGGTTATACTGTTTTGTATTGTGTTCATTCATACAAAATAAAGCAAAATAACACCCGATAAGTATCAAATACTTATTTGATAACTGTCTTCCGATGTGGGTTATATAGCATTGGTTTATATAGACAAGTAATATAACGAAAAAATACCCTTCCTCTGAAATCAAAGCCTAAGATCTGTTAAGTTCTCCTCAATGTCTGTCTTTGTTGCTCTTTCCTTCTACCACTGAACTTCATAGAACATTGATTTGCCTATCCACAGTTTCCTTTGCACACAAGTTTTCAAACATCAGTGAAGCTGACACTGAAGAAGTTCTGTCACTCTGGTGACATTTAGCAAGACAAGCAGCAAAAACATACTTGCTTTTTCTGTCTTCAGGCTGAATACAAATGAGAGAGAAGACTGGAAACCTAACCTTTTAACTTTTTATAAAAAAGCTTGGGAAGGGCCAATGTGATGATTTAGATTGACTACTGCAGTATAAGACAGTAACAAAGGATAAAGCTTTCATCCTCCCTTCAAGTTTAACAGTTGTGATTTAAATTAAGATATCTAGAAGATAATCTACTTCAAAGTGATCAGCAATTAAATGTCAGAGTGTCTAAACAACTGATGACCATCCCTGTAAAAATCTGTATCTTGCTTCTAATCTAAATCTGACTTGGTTTAGACCTTCAGCTTTCAGAACTTTTTGTAACTTCAGATGGTAAGCTGAATCGCCCTAAATCGTTCTCAGGTATAACTACCTTTGCCATTTAAAATATTTTAGCATTGTAAAACTTTGCTGCTTTTCTTCTCAACAGAGACAAAAACCAGAATATGCATTTTAATCTATATTTATCGCTACATATAGATCTAGATGCATATACACAGCAAAAAAATTACCCTTATTTCCACTGAGGCCAAGTTTACAGACAATGAAATGTTCAAGTAAAGTAACTCACTCATAGTACATCCAACAAATAAGTTCCCAGAAACACCCACCAGATTTGAACTGAAACAAACAAAAACTTAGCATAAGTATAGAAAGGCTGGGTAGAGAGATGAGCGTGAACAGGACATGCTAGGCGGTCCCAGGTATGTTTGGTGCAAATTGATATTTGCACCCAAAATCTCACACACCTGAAGAAAACAAATTTTATATTCCATGTCAATCACACCAGGCTATGAAGTAATGGAGAAACAGTGAGAAGAATACAGATAGAGTTAACAATTGCCTTCAAGGTATGATCAACAAAATACCAAAATTTACTCCTCATGAGTTTGTTTGTTTTAAACAAACAAGACCCCCCAAAAAACAAACCAAAAAAACACTTGGGAAAAGCATGACCAACAACCATTGACCAAAACAGCAGGGAATTCACTGAATTTCACTCAAAACTAACTCTTGCTAAGCACTCTTAGAGTAGCATAAACAGATTTCACCCAACAGCAGAACTTAAATCAACTGCATCTGCACCAACATAAAACTCAACAACAAATCAATTAAGTATAAGCAATTAAAAAAATACAGCTGAACTAAGAAGAAACATTGTAAACTGAATCTAGCCAACAAAATCAATGGTATAAATCAACAACTGAAGAGTGCACAGTAAACTCACCTCCAGCTAAGGATCAGTTCTGAAGCCCAGCATGATCAAATACATGTTAAATCTAAAGAGAAGTAACCAGGTTTCACAAAAAAAAAATAAAATTCTCACTGCTCTGACTGAATGAATATCTGTGGCAGAATCAGACTTCAAAGCTATCAGAGACAGCACTTTACCAGGGAAAGAAACAGTACTGAACAGAAAACCCCAAGAACTCGGGCTACTGAAATACTGGCTACTGCAAAGGGAAAGCACAAGATAGGACTGTGAGGAAAGAATCAAAACCATATTAAGAACTCACTAGATGAAATTAAGGCTGCTGCTGTGGTAGGAATTCACAGATCTCTATCTAGAAACTTTGGAAAAACTTCAGAAAAAAATGGAGCAATCACAAGTCAGGTCTAGCAAATATTTACAACCTTTATTTTTGAAAGGAAAACAAATAGAAGATTTTGAAGAAGTCCTCCAGAACCTAAGCCCATCTCAGCACCAGATTTGAAGACAAAATGCAAGTGTAGATTATTGAATGTCAATATTCATCAGACATCAGAAGGATGATTAGTAATCAGAGAGCTGGAAAAAATTTCAATCAGATGCTTAAAGGCCTTTATATACCTTGCATCTTTATACTGTAGAAAAGTCAGCGGCAGCAACAACTCCTGCCTACTACAGGTAAAAGCTATACTACAGTGTCATACTATGGACAACTGAAAAAAAGTAGAGGTTGCAAATCTTAGAGAAGAACAGAGAAAGCTGAACAGATTCTGCATATAGCAAATACATGCATATAGACTCTGCATCTAAGCAATACAAACTCTGGTATAATGCAGAAAATTTACCAAGAGACCTAGACATTACGTATTACATTGAGATCCTGTGCAACGTTTCCAACAGGGTTTCATACGAACAGACCTCAGGAGAAACAGCAGGTTCAGAAAACATCCTTGAATTCATTTGTGAAGCAAAAACATTATGTAAGAAGTTAAAAATGGCAAGTGACAGCCCAGCTCATAGCCCTTGACGGGTCACACTACTCAAAGTGTAAAAGATGAAGCAACATCAGGGAAAGCCTTTGGCCAAGAAGCACTGTGGTACAGAAAACAGAGCTACACAGCACCAAGCAACACTGAGAATTCTCATCTCAGGCACTGTATTTATGCAAAGAGCACAGTGTCTGTGAGAACCAAAGATCAACAGAAGCATTAGACAGGAAATGAGACACCTTCCAGTTAAACACTTTTGAAAGCATCTGGGGATTCAGCCGAAAGACAAGTGAGTCAACCCAGAGAACCAAAACGAGTTCAACTCCGACATCTGGATCTCTTGAAGTGGAAATCTACTACTATGAAGAAGCAAACATACCCACAGCAGATCCTAGTAAGAAACCTCAGCAGTGGCAGAGCAGATTTGATACAACACCAGATGACAGAGCCAAATGGAAGACTTTCCACTCCATGAGCCAAAGTGGACATGGAAAGCTAATGGACAGGCTGACCACTAACGCAAATGATGCTAATTGCATGCATTTTGATAACCGCTACATTTCGAGCATCAGCAAGCACTTTTTCTATGGAAGTGTATCAAGTTTTACATGTAAAATGTTAACTGCTCGAGTCAATGAAGACAGAAAGCATCAAGTTTGTTAAAGCATGTACCATCTTCTCATCACACAGACGATATGCTGGTCAAAAGCTTTCCTAAACTTAGGCATGAACAGGTTTTTAAGTAATTCCTACCTCAATCCTCTGAGTTGACAGGTTGAGAGCAAGACAGAATCTGTTCTCCAAATTTGAGCTACTAATTGTGATGTCCAACAAGGCTGCAGAAAATCACTCTGAGTTAGAACACTGTCACAGTATTAAAAATTATATTAGGTTCAACGTTGATGGCTTGCATCAGTCAGCTGAGCTCAGAACCTCTCCCTTCTGACTTTCCAATGTGGAAGTTATATGATAATCCCTTCTTCAAAAATAGCTGGTGAGAAAGACAGCACTTCATCAATTTCTTTTACCACCAGAAGTCAGCAAATTTCCATCTGCTCAAGCATTTGAATCATCTTTGGCAACAACTCATGGACTTACAAACTTGTACTGAATCTCTTACACATGCGCTGTCCCAGCTGTAAACATAAATGCCATATCTGCAAAATAATTCATTCCTAAAAACAGTTTTTGCAAACTAAGAACAACAATCTATTTGCCTCAGGATTCAAAGGGATCTTACCCTAACAACATGTTAAAGAAAATTAATTACAATTTCATGTTGATTTCACACAGAAATGTACACATGCAAAAGGAGCACAGCAGTTACATAAGCTAATCATGCCACACCTTCCATCTCTCTTCCTGTAAGCTGTTGCTTTGCTGTAAACTATTAGTTGCACTAATTCCTTGCAATGTTGTTCCTAAATAAAAGCCTTTGGCAAGCATTACCACATTATAGCAGAAAGCAGATAGAGGATTTTTTAACCTATTTATTGTATCCGAATGCAACATATACTTAACACAAAAACACGAGCCTGTTACTTATTCATAAAGTTTATGAGCTATTCAAGACCTTTACATCCATGAAAGTAATATGGTCACACAGTGTGCAATGCCCAAATGATGGGAGAGATGTGGCTTCATGTTCTCTCCAGTGGCCTCTGCTTCAGCTGATACAAGTTGCCCTATAACACACTGGACCCTCTTGGGAGGGAAGTATTTCACCCATGTTGAACCACCTGCCTGTGCTGGGAGGTAGCTAACCAACAGGAAGTAGAATAGTTAAGAAGAAGAGAGTGTTAAAAACATCTGGCACCTTTGAGAAAACTAATGAAAGGAAAGAAAAGACCTTTTCCCCTGTTAGTGACCAAAAGGAAGATGAAACTCTTGAGTGAGGGTCACACAGAAGCAAAACATAGGCCTGGCACTACGTGCAAGACATGAAACAATTTCATTATGGAGAATGCTCATCAACCATCAAATACTTTTAAAGCAGGAAAGTACATTTTTTAGTCTTGTCCTGAAAGACTAATGCAGTGATGCAAGATAATGCAAGTTTGCAGACAAGCAATGAAAAAACAATTGAAAATCCAATTTACAAGTCTCTCCCATTTTTCTTGGGTCGAAAACGGAAAACAAAACCTAAACAGCCCTTCAGCTAAGGCATACTTACAAAGAAAAATTGCAGTGAAGTGACTGCTGCTGACACAGACACAATCATTTAAAAGTGTCCAGGCCTTAATTCAGTCTAAAATGGCTTCACACAGCTTAGTAGAAAAGCTGTAGTTCTTAAGCAGACTATTCATCAGACACATTTTGTTAGCAGAGATGACTTACAGGGACTCACTAATTAGACACTGCCCTAACACATAATAAGATGATCATCACGCTTCTAACATGCTACAATCCAACATTAAAATAAGTGCAGAAAATGTCTTTAATGTCCAAATGAGTGTTTAAGTAAGATGGTTTTCTCTGTTCAACTAAGTTATGTAAATTGAGGCCAAGAAGAAAGAATCTGTGGGAGAAGTGGTGAAATTTCAGCCCTTCTTGCACAATTACTAACACTACCTTTCCAGCAAAGGATTGCTGCACTCAGAGCGGATCCAGGAGAACAGGTAATGCGAGTACTGCTCTTCTTCAACAAAGTCGTAAGAACTACTTTCACCCACCCCCAAGGCTATACAAACTACTTGTTTTTAGACTGCGCTGTGTCAAAAGACCTAAAAGATCCATTCCTCTGGACTTTGCTCTGGTGATGGTAACCTCCCTGCACAGGAGGGCGATAAGTAAGTGATGGAGTGCAGGTAACACTGAGACCCTGGCAGCCACTTGGAGGGTGACGTTACAGTATCCAACCACAGTGCTTTCTCTCAAGAAGTCTGTAGTACCTGGCCTTTCCCCCCTCACTCCCAGTCGCCTGTGGGAAAGCACTCTACCTCTTCCTTCAGCTATGCCAACACAATGGCATTGCAGTGCAGCCTCAACTTACGTTCTCTGAAGTCTGAAACATCGACAGATGGAGAGAAGGGCATTACGCTTAGCCCAGCTCAGGCTGCTGACTGGTTAGTTTCACAGCAAACCTAGATTTGAAGGCAATGCCAGAAAAATCAATGCTTCTTGTTGTTGAATCATGGTTTAAGCTACATAGTGAAGCCATTTCATGTCATTGAGCCCATATTCTCATCAACTTTAAAGTCAATTATCGTTCTACAACTTAAGACAAATGACTTAAAGAGTCAATAATGAAGAGGTACAAGTCAGCAGAACTTAGATTACAAAGAAAAAAAAGGTGACAGCTGTACTTGCATCCTCTCTTGAATATATAAATTCAGACCATTCCCAAGCACAATGAAAATATAGTACTTCTAGTCAACTTCAAGGACACATGATCTGCTTTCCCACAGAGCAACCAGCCAAATTTTATACAACATTCATGGGTGGATGCCTTTTTAAGGTGTTATCTGAGCAAATTTCAGCATTGTATCACTACAGAAAGGAAAATAAAGGGGAAAATAGATGAAAAGGTCCTTTTTTCTCCCCGTTTTTCTAACACAGAACTGTTAACCTCCAATTTCTGTCATTAGAGCTGTATCACTATTATCTACAGAATTTCCCACAGTATCATCCTAAATGCTATCACTATTAGAAACTACATATCCTGTTAACTGTTTCAGCAGTTTTCTTTATTTTGAACCTTCAGGATCAGTTAGGTCCCTCTATATTTTGCTTGTAGCCAGTCTCACCTATCAAGAGCAAGCCATTGGCTTTCTTTGCCTGCTCTGGCCCTCAATGGGCCAACCATAGCTATTAGAGCAACCAGGATTCAATTCCAGTATTGGTATTTCCAAGAAAAACAACTCATCATAAGTTCCACTTACTACTGTGACTACCAAGCTGGGAGTGGTCTGGCTACTCTACATCCCTTTCTTTCTTCCTCACCCCCCTTTTGTCCACCACTGTATCACAAACCCATGTGCTAAAATGGCAAGGTCTCACAAGGTCCCATGGAGCCTTTCAATACTGCCAGCACGGACAGCTTCCTGCACACCAGGAGTGGGTGTTTGTTTAGTTACGGTTCTGGCAACATACCGAAAAAAGCTCTAGCCCTTCCCCTCAGGCCCCGTACAAACAAGCAAACAAAAACTGTAGAAATTATTTAGCTGCTTGTTGCTACTACCTCAATCCCACCGCAGCTGCAATTCCATGCAGATAGACACTAAGAAAAGCTACATGGAAAGCGATTTTCAAAATATGCATAGAACTTGTGCACTCTAAATCAATATTCACTATATAGAGTGCATTCACATGCTAAAATAACAGATGCAGTGGACAAAAACTTAAATACCAAGGGAAAAAAAATGCAGAAACAAAGACAGAACTATTTCTATATTCTGAACTCTTACTAAATGCTGTCGGCTTATCTGAACTTCACAAAACAAGGACCACATATTAATGAATCCTATTCTCACACAAAGGAGAAAATCTTCAAAAGTGATCTCCCCATCTGTACAGTGGTATCATCAATCACGCTATTACACATACAGATGCAAGAAGGCCTAGATACACATGCACTCTGCAAACAGGTTGAAGAGAAAACACAAAATTCTCAATATGCTTTCTCAATAACAGAAGAATGTTTGGAAGACTGTCTGGGTTTCTCAAACGATCCTAATTCAAAGATGACAGTCAGACAGGTAGGAGAATACCCACTCAAACCACCTACACTAAGATAGAGGAAAAAGTCCTTGGTGGCCAGTGGGTCATTCATGAAAGGAGAATCTGCAAAGAACTCCTCAGTAAACACAGCAGGGGTAAACTTTTGAGGCAAGAACTATTTTAAATGGGTTTGTCAACACTGTCCATAATTTCAAAGATTAAAAACAAGCAAACCAAAAAGAACAATGAGAAAACAACAACAGAAATCTACAGCCAATGTGAAATGACTGCTGGACACTTTTTACACAAGGATAAGGTGGGCTTTATTAACCTTTAACACTGAAGATTTCAAGAGCCTACGTGAAAAAAGGACGCTATACAGTGGTGCATTAGTTGAGATTGTAAATTGTTTGCAAGACTACAGAATATTCAAAAGTTGAAGAAATACTTAATCTTCTGGTAAACATACACAGGACCTTGAACAATGCAGTCCGTGTGTTTATTTTGATTAGCCTAAATAACTAGTTTCAATTCAAGTGGGTAAGGAAGAAACCACAGTTTTCAGAGAACAAGGCCATTTTTCTAACAATTCAAGAAGGACTAGTAGTAACCTGATGGCATTACTATCTCCAGTTTTGTGAAAATGTATATACGTTACCTAAAAGTGATTAAAGGTCTTGACAAATGTATACACATGGCATTGGAGAGACCAAGACGTGTATGACCCAGACACCTACAAAAGTGTTTCCAGTTGACACTGGCTGAAAACAAAGCATTCAGGGAACAGACTTTACAAGGACATCCCAAAGAATACAGAGAAGCCAAAGCAAATCTGTTCAGGTAGGTAGCATGCGACTATGAATTTCTACTTGGTCTTATCTTAAACAGCATACATTAGAGCTTCAAAAACAAATACCGACAAGTCTCAGTAAGTCACACTCTCACGTATGAGGACATCGGACACCGCCGACCATCCTCACAAAGCTTCAGCCTTCAGAGTAGCTTTAAGTGCATAAAGCCTCAGGAAAACCTCAGAGCATTCCCCACAGCAAAGTACTTAAATACCAAGAAAGCATCTGAGGCCCCTGCAGCCTTACGGAAGCGTGCGGGGCACCGGCCGCAGCCGCAGGCCGTCGCACGGACGCCGAACTGCCCCGGCACAGCGCGCAGGCCACGCAGCGCCCCGGAAGGCCGTGAGGCGCGGCGCCAGTCCCCTACCCCGGGTCGCGAAGGCGGTCGCGTGG
>VXAL01018761.1:470998-499534 GCA_013399475.1 Chauna torquata
GGCGGCTGCCCGCCTGCCCTCCGGCCGGCCCCGGGGTGGCCTGGCGCTAGTCTGCGGGGGGTGCGGGCCGTTACGTCCCGTTTTTAAAATAAACCCGTGATAGCATGTCCTGCACCCTAGCAGCTCAGGATACTGACTAAATTAAATCTCAAAGCAAGTGCTGAAGACGCGTTCCGAGCACAAACTTTTCGCAGAGCCGCTGGTTTCACAGCGGAGTTTGGTCTTTCAGCAGCCGGTGCCGACTCACGCTGGTGTGGAGCTGGAGAGCCAGTGCTGGTCATGCGGAGATGGACGCATTGTCATGGGAGAGGTGACACCTCATCTGAGGTGGCAGTCACACCTCTGTTACTGAGTGGGTAAGACGGTCGGGAGAGGGAAGTGACAGCGTCTGATGAACGCCTGAGCACTGACATTCCTGATGTCCTGACATTGACGTTGAGGCTCCTTACAATGGGCCTCTTTGCTTAGATGCAGATAACCGGCATTTGCCATTGGTGCAGGACAGCCATTCAGCTGGCTGTGAGCAAAGATAAAATACTATGATGTCAAAACTTATTTTTGATAAATGTACGCACTTTTCAGCTTGGAACAATAGCCATATAGGTCCTGCACGAGGGCTTACCCTAAGCATGGGAAAGCACGTAACCATCAGCATCTAGAAGCATAAAGCCTTTAACTGCTATAAATCAACACCTTATTTGTACATGGAGAGAGCAGATGTTGAGCTTTTTGTGACAAGTGTTTTACTTTATAAGCGGTGCCAAATGTTTTAAAGACCAGAGGATATTGCATTAGATGTAATGTGGAATGAAACAGGAAATAGGAAAAAAAGTATCTGAGATTTCTGAGTGTCTGGTCAACTCAACTGCCACAAAGCTTAGTGTTTATATGCCCGTAACACCTTTTATTGAAGAAACTAGAAGAACTCAAAAATAAAGATGTCACTTTTACCATGCTCCTGCAAGTGCATATTATAGGCACTTCTGCTGATGAGCATACGGAATCATAGAAAGTAATTCTTGCTTCAGGTCATCCAGCAAGTCTGCTGCAAGGCTGCAGGTAAAGGTACTCAAATCACAGCATCCGCTACCAGCAATTTTCCACTTCCCAGCTCTAATCAGTGTCCTTCAGAGTCAGGACCAGGATCAGTCACTCTCAAGCCCTTTTTCACCCCAGAATAATTTTATAATCCTTGATTCTGGTCTCAAGAGCCATTAATGGACTGACTGAACTGTTGAGTGTCTGCTGTTAAGATGTACATTTTGTGTGAAGTATAACATTCAACACATATGAAAGTTTGCACTCAGCTGGAGCACAACCTGCCCGATAGGAAAGAGATACTTTCAGTAGGATTTTGGGCAGCTATCCAGCACCAGGCCACCAAAAGTATCATTTGCTGTCCCACACTGGTTTTGGGCAGCTAGAATACCAGGAGGACAAAGTCAAAATGTCTCCAAAGGAAATCTGGAAACAAAGTATTTCGAGGTGAAATAGAGAGAAGGAGTTAGAAAGAAACCCAAACAAGCCCCAGGATTTTTTCAACAAAAAGTAGGGGTATGTTCACCAGCATGAAAGCTGTCAGAGAAGACAATGTGTGCCCTTACTGCAGATGCTAGATAAACATCTGCATCTCATTAAAGGATGCTGATAAAAGATTTTTTGATTTGCTGCTTTGCTGAAGAACAAAGCTTTTTTTTTTTTTTTAATGGCTTCCCCATTAATTTAGCTGGAGTTAAAGGTGATTTCAAATTAACAGGCTAGCAGCAGGGTATTCTTTTCTTATTGATGTGATGATTCTTACAAGGGAAACATCCAGCACTTCTTCCAGGTACCTAAAGAGTGGCAGGGTGGATCTTCACTGAGCTGTAGTGGTTCGTTTGGCGTTGGTAACAATGGAGGTTGAACAGGAGAGCAGTGTTGACTTCAAATGGTCTCAGGCATGCAGCAAGGCAGCAGGGAGAGCACCTGACCCTCTGTAAGGAGATTTGGACAGTGACTCGCTAATTGATCCATATTCAGCAAGAGGCTTTTACTAAATATGCCTTTCTAAAGGCATCACACCAGGAGGTCTGTTACAGCTGAATTCTTCTATGTTTGCATAGCTGACAGGAAACATCAACTCTGAAGATAATACCCAGCTGTCTGTTTTCTCTTCCCAGCATATTTTCCTTGCCTGGGAAGACTGTCAAATTCAGGACAAACAAACTGACTGCAGGCTTTCAGTCTGGATGAGGAACGTACATTTCCAAGGAAGGTTAATTAAAACAGTTTCATTTTTTGCACTTCCCTATAATCATGACAGCTGTTCGTGAATATGTCGCTTACTACTTCTTGCTGTCATAGTGAATGAAAGCTTTTTTAGGCCAGTCTTTTGTTAGATTCTGCCAGTCTCCCATGGAAAAGGTACAACTTGTTGATAAAAAGCAGCTCCCTACTTTTTGGCAAGACATTATATTTAACTGCTACCAGGTATGATAACGACTACTTTACTCTTTATAAAGCACTGTTGGTATACCAGGCTCTTCACAGGTGAGGTAGCAGTCTGCCCACAACCCACATGTCAGTTTGTGGCCTACCTTGCTTGGTGATGTGTGGCAGGTAAGACTTACCATCTCTCCTGCCATGTCTATTCTATCCTTTGAACTCTGGTAATTTCTGAAGTGTAGGTATCAGAATGGGACAGAGCTTTAGCAATTATTATTATTATTATTTTAGCTGAAGTGAGATCCTTGTTGCTTTGGAGAGGTTCTTTCTGAAGCATCCTTTTTTGACACAGCACTGCACTGGAAACACATTAAGCGCTTTATCCTAAACCTTCGCACAGGAAGAGCTTTCTAAAGCAACCACCCATATTTTGGGTATAATCGGCACTCTTTGCCTGACATTTGGTTTATGGACATTAGGCACTGGACTGTAGTAAAGTGATCTGGGACTTGATATAGCAGTGACCTTACACCTGTATTTATGATCCTGCTAATCCTTGTCATTTAGAAATATTGTCCATAAAGATCCTTTAGTACAATCTCCATCATTTAGAATATCAAAATGATACATGCACTGCTACAAACCATCTCACTCACTACTATCCCCTGGTTCTGAGATCTGTGGGTTCATTCTGTACCCAGCTGTTTAGACCAAGTTAATTCCCTATATGGTGTCTTTACAATTAGAATTGCTTTGGCAAAATCCAGACATTTATCAACTCTACTATCTTCATCGGCCAAAGCTTTTACCCTGCCAGAAAAGAAACATTCTTTATTTGACTGCACCTACTTCAATGAGACCATATATCCACTGTTCAAAATAAAATACAATTTTATTCCCCTCCTGTAACTATTTGTTAATAGTGTCCCAGATTAATCATTCTGTTGTTGTAACAAAGTTCAGTGAGAGACTAACTAGTCCATGGTTTGTTAGGTCTAACAAACTAATAAAGCTTGTTCTTTTTAATTGTGGGAACTGCATCAGTATACTGATGAGTGTACCAAAATTTCAACATCTGCTGTCTTCCAGTGGAATGAAAATAGATTAAATAAGCTCAACAATTAAAACTGAAGAAGTTAGTAGAATTTACTATAACAAAACAAAGCTGACAAACGTGAAGTTAAGAAGAACAACAGCCCTTTTGAATATGCCTTAGGAGTTTGCACACAGTTGAGTTAATATTACTAAGCTAAGAGGAAAGCCAACAAATGTTTGACAGCAGCTGATGTTTTAAAAAGCAACTGCCCTGAAAAAGGTACTGTTATCACACTTCAGTGAGATACTAGAAAAAAAAGGAGGTGTACATCTTGGTAACAGCACAATCTGCCCCTTTCTCTCAGGTTCAGCCATCCAACTTCTCTTGCACCTTCCTGTTAGCACCTTTAGGAGCAGTCAGACAGATAAGAAGCCACTGAACCAGTTCAGCAAGAAGCTTCATTGGCACTGCTTCTTCAGCATGATAGGAGTGAGAAAGCTTGAAAAAACACTGGTAAGGAATTAGGTTTATTTTAAAGATTTTGGTGGTATAATTACATGCTCTTGTAATTAATAACTTGTTTCTGGTGGAGATGATAGATTTCCTGAGGAACAACATAAGTTATGTTGGACAGCAGAGAAACTGCTGGACTTAATTTGGCTTTAGGAGTGTTAATACTCAGTGATTACTTACCTTGAACCCCACTTCATGAGCTACTTATGCTAAACAACTGAATTTAAATACTTTTTTCTGTCATAAGACTTAACTTTGTTCAGTCATAAACTGGTTAGGTTTGTTTATCTCTAAATTCAAAGTAAATTTTGTTTACCCTCCAATGACATTCCTTGCTTTTTTATACATTTTGTTATCTGAGTTATGCTAAAATAGAGTGCACATCTGATTTGAAATTATTTACAGAAGCAACTTCCCATAAGAAATAAGGACTGAACCTACTTTAGATCTATGGAAAACCGGGAAAAGGCTGAGGTACTGGTCAATTCATCTACTCATTTGTGTATTGAACAATTTGCAGTGTTAATTTTATTTGTAGTTAGTTTACTCTAGAGCTCTTCTGAGTTTTAGTGTGGGGTCTTCAACAATAGTTCTAGTTGCCGAAAGCAGAAACCTGAAAAGTGGCTCAGAAATCTCAAAAGCACAGCTGGGTAGGGCAACATCCTAGAGCAGAATACAGGATTTCCCACTCTGGTTTAGCTTACAAACTGAGTTAGTATATAAGAGTCATAGTAATGTATTATAATAATTGCAGTTCTTTTGTTTAATTGTGATGCCTTACCCCTTAGCAAATAATGCCAGGTGATTATGGAGGGAGTCAACAAAATGTTCATTTGGCACGTGCTAGCATAGAGGTAGTAACAATTTGTGGGTGTGTATTAACCTGTTCAGAGACAGTGTGTAAACAGGGAGGGCTGAGGGGGGAGCTTTGTTTTTTATTTTATTTTATTTTTTTAATTTAAAGAAGAGGTTAATATAAATTTGTGCTCTAGATTCTACTAACATCTCTTTTAAATGGGCTCTTTAGAAAGTCAATTATCTTTAACACCTACAGTGCCACATGTATGACAGTCTTTTGTATAATAAAGGCAAGTCAGACTGGGAACATCATTTTTAGATGAAACTCCTTGATTTCGTCATGGCCTTTTATAAAAATCAGTTGGGGTAAATATGGTATAGCTGAATAATTGCTACTTTAAATTTCTTCAATTATTGTGCAGTATATTTTGCTTCATTTTACCTTTTTATTTTTGTCTGTTGTTTCTTTTTTAAATTCTTGTAAAATGACATTGTGCAGTGTACACCAAATACATTCCTAATACAACTCCAGTGCCATCAGTGAAGATGCATCAAGCAAGAATCTTACTTTGTGTGACTAAATGCTCAATAATTTATCAGATGGCAGCTGGTATCTGAACTGGTACTTAAAACTTTCTGTTACATATTCTTAAAGGAACTAGATGATCCCTGAAATGCTAATAAAATATGCTAATCTGACATCTAAGTGAAGACTAATGAACTGTTTACTAATTTTTTGCCTGCTTCTTGAAAATAACAGACAATACCGAGATGAGTTAAGATACTAAAATGTGAAGAGCTGACTTGCTTTGAAAACTTCACATCAGTTGAACACATTCAAGTCCCCTGTAAATAATATCGTACTCTGTATAACCCAGGAGGCCAGGTTTGATCCACATAGACTTTTAAAACCAAACACGTGAATTGGTTTGTGCTAATTTCCTGAATGGACGGTGTAAAGGACCACTGACCTGGATCATGTTGTGATGTTTCTCAGTTTCACAGAATACTGTTGCCTACATATAATCATGGGCTCATAAGACTGTGTATTTAGCTCTCTGAAACCTAAAAGAAGAAGGCATGCATAGTTTTTATTTTTTTTTTTTAATCAAAGAAAATTAAAATACCAAAAAAAATACAAGACATGTTAGAAAGCAGTAGTCAGGAATAAGAGGAATAAGGTCTTTATTCCCCCCCTTTTTTTTTTTTTTTGGTAGAAGTTTGTGTTGGAGTCATTCCCCTCCTTGCCCCCTCAAGAAGGCCTTTGAGAAATCACAGAATGAAATAATGAAATCTGCCTGTAGCTGAGGGATAAGGCCTGTGTTTTCTACCACACATAATGAAATCCATTCTTAGTTCTTTCAGGGCTCTAGTACAGGCAATAGGTACCATCAGCTGAACTGGCATCCTGCTTACCACTGCATGTTAAGCTATATCTGTAGAACCTTACATACAGACTTAAAGTTTAATTTTACACTTTACATTTCAGGAGAAAAACCTGGGCCTGTTTCTGGTAAGGGTTTTGGGCTCAAAAATTGTAGAAACTTATGTGAATGAAAAAACTAACATTGAACAAATAGTGCATGTGTGTATATATATATTTATAAATGCTTACATTTTATACATATGTTTATATAATGTATAAAATGTATTTGTCAATGATAAAGAGTAACGGTAAATATGTAGATGAACCATTTGCTAATTTTAAGAGAACTTAACAGTATACACACTATATTCATATCCACATGACAGAATTTCTGATACTCCTGAATTGCAGCATTTCAGTGTTGCAGTTGAGATGCAGCTTTAAATGTCATAGAAAAATAAGGTGAACAGGAGAGTCAAAGTTCAGATGTAAGAAGTAAAGAATTTGGAGAATTCCAAGCCACATATGCTACTGATGTAACCAAGATACCTCAAAGGTAAAATTAAAGCTCTCGTTTTAAGGTAGTATCCAATTGAAAAGCTAATGTCTGTCATTTTGTTCTGTTTATATCTATCACAGCATTAGTCTTTGCTGCCTTACCCTGCCACCCCAGGAAAAGCCAGCTCCCATTATTGTTTCTCATGATGGAGAGGACTAGTTGATGTGGCCCAGCTGCTGCATAGGCAAAGCTACAGAGAGCCTGTCTTTATCTTGGTTTCCTTGTTAATTAAGCCACAGTAAGTCACGCACAATTTTAGCAGTGAAGACAAAAGCATCTCTTTGGTAGGGTCCTGGCTGCTGCTCTTCCTCCATCCCACTCCTGGCTGCCCACCAAGCAGCTGCTTAGAATCTGGGATCAGAGTTTCTGTCTCTGCACAAAATGCCTAGCTTTACTGACTGCAGAGATATTCTGGGCAATTGGCCAGCTTCTAAACCAGTCTCCTCACCACCATGCCAACAGCCTCTCGTTCAAGAGGTATTTTGAGCTAGAGCTAGCCTAGCCTAAATAACTGTAAGCTGTAAGACGATCGAGGCTCCAGGTTAATTCAGCTTAGTACTTGTCTTCTTCTCAGGCATCCATAAAGGTCCTAACATCTTCCCACTGCTCCCCTTCATGCAAAGACAAGCTTTCCTGTATTTGTGGCATCAGATTAAAATATATTATTACAAAGCACCATGGTACCTGTTCCCATACACATATGCAGAAACAGCAAAAGCACTTAAACCAATACAGCTGTGCTTGGTGGAGTCACATCCTGTTTGAGTGCAAGTACGCAAAATATTTGCTACCACTAGTGACACCCTCATATATCATTGCTTGAATTCTATACAAAACTGCACCTTTGAACCATTCCAGTAATCTTTGCCAGGGGCTAAGAGAGGAAGATGCATTGTTCTTCAACCCATTCTTGGCTATGGACAAACAAAAGTGGAAGAAAGATCACAGAAATAGAAGAAGGAGAATGCAGAAGGAAATAGTTCAAAGGAAAAAAAGATAAGTAAACATAAAAATTAAAGTGGAGAAGCAGAAAAGCACCTAATGGAAGTAGGAGTGGAGAAGAATTGGAAAAGAATTGGAAGAAGTAAGACTGAAGCAACATGCAAGCGATATTTTTTTTTTTTCTACAACATCCAGGAAGCAGGGTATTTAATGGCACATAACCACAACAGGAAACCACTTGCACCACTTTCACTCATTTTTCTAGGTATGACTAAGCACAAAACTATTTCACAACAGGTAAAGCAACAGAGTTTTTATATAGTCTTCAGATATTCTAAGTAGTTAAGCATATTTTTAGCTATAATCATTTTTAGAAACATTAGTCCATAAAATATCAGTTATGAATTATACAGAGCAGCCCATAAACATGCCAACATAGGAAAAGATAAATCTCTTTTCTAAGTAATTTATAATCTGACTTCATACAACTCCAACCTGAAATAAATTTGGGTGCAAAACATTAAAATTTTCTATTAACAACAGTGCATGGCCTTTTAACAAGTAAACATTTTTAGAAACTCTGAAATAACTCTATTACATTCTAAAAGCCCCTTGTGATAAACTCCATTGGTTTCTCTACAGAATTAATTTCATATTATGTGTAATATATGTGTATGCATTATTAACAGCTTTGTAAAACAGATGCTGGTATTGTCCCCTTCTGGGAGACGCCAAATGATAGTGGAGTCCAAGTGTTGACTTTGGATTTTTTTTTTTCCCTAAGTAGCTTATGCAGTCCTTTAACTAGACATGGTGGATAACCTGGAGGTGTTCCTGTCCCTGTTTTCTATACTCTGGGAGTGAAAGGGCAGATGGTGTCACCAAGAGAGCAGTGACAGTGCAAGCGATGCACACCGATGGTCCCCAGAGTCCATGGGAGGGCCAGGAGGCCACTGCACGATACCCTTTCTGCATTCACTTGTAGGGATGGAAGGTTGGCCCCTGCACTCCTGGTTTCTGGAATTTGTACAGCTGGCTCAGTCTATTCCCCTGTGATTAAAAAACAGAGTTACCATTCAGATGCAGGTTTTAAGAAATAAATAAATCACTAACGTGACTGATACACAGCCCCTACATTCAGTTTTGTTTCTAGGACATCTTTACCTTCTCTGTAACTCTGACCCTCAGAGATGTCTGTGGGGCTGCTTATGACCCAGTCTATATAATCGGCCTAGTGTTTGCATGGGCCAGGAGGAGGACAACACCTCTCTTCCCCACTCTGTACCATTCATGTGCAGCAAGCACCTCAGAAACATCCACAGCTCATAGCTCTTTACAAGTCAGCAACTTCAGGGAACAGAAAATTAGGGCTGAAAATAATCACCATGAAGTATTGTACATTTTTTTCTATGGAAGCGCAGATGTCTTCCACATACAGATCGGACAAAGTCTGTGTCGATCCATATATCAGTTTTGTGGTGTGGGATGGATGCTTCAGCATATGAAGAGAAGGAAAGAAATCCATTTGTGTAGATTAGGGATTAAAAAAATTAATGGGATCTGGGTAATCTGTTCAAAGACTCAAACGTAATGAATGACCTGTGTAATCATTCCAAAATAAGTCTATGTTCAGACTTTTATTTAATAATAATTTCGCCTTCATAAATCTGAAAGTGAATTATACTGATCTGGATTAAGGGACTCTTTCCCCTCAGAATACGATTATACTGCAAGGGATCATTCAGATACAACTATCACAGTATAAATTCATAGCCTATGTTGATTTTCATGTGTAGACCTGTACTTTGTAGAAGGACAAAACTAAAAATGATTGCTGTTATATTTTCAAATGATGCTGCAGTCACTGTGTCTTGGTTAATGAACATGGCAGGACCGATAATTTGGAGGCTTGGGCCTGATGCACCAGTCCATTTTCCATTGATCGCCCATTGTCCCTAAGTTCAACAGAACCAGACTGGAGTAAGACTGGAGCGAAAACACAATGAGGGCAACAGCGGCTTTTGCTTGCTGCAAATCAGCACATCAGGCTTATGCTGTTGTGCTTCAGATGCATCTCTGGATCATTGTGATATATATTTAGTGACTTGATATTTTGCTTCCATGCATCCCAGCAGCCAGAGGTGCCCACACACACGTTCATTTCTAGATGTTCACCAGCATGTTTTGCTGGAAAGTAGTCTAAGGGTGGCCAGGATAGCAAGGCCCAACACAGGGGAGATTCTCCCCCTCCTCCTCTCTTCTCTGTGCCCATGAAATATTTATTTGATGAAGCAGCACTGCCTGCTTAACCAATCAAGTCTTTCAAAATTATGTATGAAGGATGACAGATGGGGTTACAGTGTAGAGGAAAACTGATAGACGGTGAAATTATATTACCATACCAAGATGACATGCAAAATTATTCTCTAATTGAGAAGGGATAGGCCTCTCCTAGCATACTTATACACGCTCCATTATCTGCTGCACCTTCATTGTCCTCAATGCAAGAGTAAGGACTGCTGAAGCAGGGAAATATTATTCCTAATTTGCATTTATTCAGCCAATAAAAGTGCACCTACTAAAGCTCAGAGGTCATGGAAGAATACTCATTTACAAGTCCTTTAGCAGAAATATTTTCTTTTCCATAGCATGCATCTCAGTGGTAAGCAGTAACAGTGGAGGATTTAAACATTTCATCACTTTGAACATTTAAACCTCTTCCTAATAATTACATTAGTCCGGATACCAGCGAGGTCACTTCCGCGGGCTTTCTTGTACTGCTAGATCCAGATCCCTAGCCTTGCCTTGAAATCCAGCAGGATCTGGATTTCAGACTGCATCAGGCAGACCCCTCCCTCCCCCTCTGTGTCCTTTATGTAGCACATAGCTGCTCCCCAGCCTCTTTCTCCTCTCATAGCCTCTAAGCCTGGATAGGAGCTCAGAAAGTGGGGCTCACTCCAATTACCTCCAACATGCACCTTCCTATGGCACTGTGAATGAGGGGTACAGATTTAAAGCCTCAGGATGGGCTCCACCGAGCCCTGCTGCCTTCCCTTGCTGGGGCACAGAAAGCTCTTCATTGTGTACTAAGAGGGAGGTACTTTTGGACAGGAGTCAGGCTTCCTCTACAAGCAATGGAAATAATCACCTGGGAAAGGAGAGACGCAGGAGAGCAAGTCTCATGTTAAGTGCACCAAGATTCAGCCTTACAGGCAGTGCTGGTCCACCCATTGGCCTTGAAAAGCCTACAGGGAGGTAGCTCCTCCATGAGTCAGTGCCCTGAAGTTAAGAAGAGCAAAGCAGTGAGCTCAGGGGGAGCAAGAAACTCCTGCAGTGAGGGCAGAGAATGTCCCTGCAGAGCCATCATCTTGAGGGACAGAGTGGCACTTGGGTAAGGACTGGCAGCCCAATTGCCGTGGCCTTGCCAGGACACTCCTGCAGCACCAAGAGGTGGCAAACCTGTCCCCCTCCTCCATGGGTGCAGCCCAGCCCTCCCACCCACCGGCTCAGGCAGGCAACGCCGCGGGTCCATCCCTAAAGACCAAGTGCTGGGGGTGATGCTGGGGGCATCAGCGGCTCTCCCACCAGTAACTGCTTGGCTGGATGCAGAGGTGCATCCACGCTACGGAGTCACCAGGGCCTCACAGGGGGTCATCCAGCATGGTTTCTTCTGCGTGGTTTCACGCTCATGGGCCTGCCAGAGCTGTGACGTGCCAGGGAAAGGTGACAACTTAGGAGGTAGAAAAGATATTTGCAATGTGTGTCTGCAGAGAGCATCCTGCTGTGCTGCATCAGGCGTGACAAAGTCTGGCGAGGAGTTGCATCTCATTCCTCTGTTGAAGGAAAAGCTCCTTAGAAATAGTAGGTTAAAAGCTTTTTATTTTTCCTTCCTACCATTAATGGCACTTTTGTTTAGCTATTCACCCTAGGTAGACATCTTTTCATGTAACTTAACGTACCTCCTAAAAATAATCTGCAGTAAGGCCCATTTACTTGATGGGATGACTTAAGGACCACATTCGGGGCAGAGTGTGTCCGTTCATACTTTCACTGCTTCAGTCCTGACTCCCAGTATAACTGGCTCGGGCACCGCACTGCTGATGAGCTTGCAGGGGGTACAGTGGGACTGCCAAAGCTGCACCCTGCAGCTGTAAAATTGCACTCCCCCAGCGAAGCAGGCCGGTTACTGCACAGGGCGTCGGTGTCACTGCCCCAGCCCTCACGGTTTCTGACAGCTTGGTTTTGTGCTAGGATCCCTCCTCTTCTTCCCTCCACCATGCGGGCAACAGCCTTTTGTTGATCCCCCGTGTCAGAAGTCAGCAGTCAGGAGCCAAGGCTTCTCCAGAGTTAATATACAAACAAGTAACCCGGCCAGCGAAGCGTTTGCTATTTGGCAGTAGCTGTCAGGCACCAGTGCCCTGTCTGCTCGCTGTGATTCATTCCCTTGTCTTATCCAGATAAGAAGTCTGATGCCTCCTGACGCAGGGACTTCCCTCCTGCTTGCACCTGGCCAGCTCTGCGGGCTGGGGAAGGGCACTGCAGCTGCACCTCCACTACATCCCAGAGCCCGGCCTCAAACTCTCCACGGACCATCTCCTGCCCCTGTGGGAGACCACGGCCAAGTACCGTACTGCCTCCAGGGAACAAAGATGCATTTTGTCTTCGCTCCTAACAGGTTTACATTTATTTGTCATTCTTCTTGCTGGAAAGGACACGCTGCACTTCCAGCCAGGCAGTCCCTCTAGCTCTTTCCCACCTAACCACTCCGTGACTCACGCCTTCCTGGTGCACAACCAGATGTTGTGCACTTGTACCCTTGGACAATACAGTACCAACCAGTGTTAAAGTGATCACTTCGGACTAACCAGCCAGTAACCGTTCGCTTCAGTTGTGTCCTAGGGACACAGTAAGAGCCTTTACTGCTCATGCTGCCGGGTAGACCCGGATGATAGATGGACTGAGTCGGGAAATCTGCAGCCACCACCTCAACATGGCGTGAGTAATGCAAGTCAGTTTACCTCTGTGCCCCTGCTTCCACATCTGCAAAACGGGAAAGCACATCCAAGAAAGACGGCAGTTCCATCGATTCGTACATTGAAAGCAGCCCGGATTCACCAACAAGAAGCAGCACAACAGCATTAGTTACAGCTGCTTTGTGACCATAGGAAAAGCTGTTTCTGCGTTACCTCTGTAATATATATTTAAAACATACAAAGCACCTACCCATATACATGTATTTTAAAATGGCTCAAATACACACTCAATATCAGGATTGTATCTGGAGGTAGCTGGAATCACGAAACTTCATTGTTAATCAGCTGATGACTTTGGCTAGGCTGACATTTTCCTGGCTATTTTTAGAGCATGACTCAGAGGCTGTACTACAGAGCCCGCAAAATCCCTGTAGGCTGATACCGGAGCCTCATTCAAAGCTGTACTGAAGCATCATGCAGGAAGGGAAAGGAAGTCAAAGAGGGCAAAGGCTTTGTTCGCAGCCTTCAGGGCTTTCTTTAGAAAAAGTAAACATTGAAAACAAGGTGTTACGGCAACATAGTGGGATACTAGTAATTGGGAGGGAAGCCCTTCTACTTGGCTCTCACAGGAACATTTTCATAATGCATCATTGGCCTGGTAGAAAAAAAAATGGAGCCTTGTGAACGCTGTTTCCAGGTGTGACTGAAAACCCAGAAGAGATTTGGAATTTTCAGCCAGTCCTATGGGTAATTGAATCCCCCACTTCCCTGTGTGTATGAGAGTCCGCTGCTCAAGTCTCCTCTCTCACGTGGTCTCCCTGAGAGCTGCTGCCATGAAGAGAAGACCCACACACCCGATTAGTGGCTTTGTTTAGTAGGGTCCAAGAATAAAGGAGCTGTTGAGTGTGAGGAGGGGGAAAGCAGGTGTTGGAGAAGGCATTTGGAGAAGGCGGTCCTTTGTGAACTGGCTTGTTCTCACGCATAGCTTTGTTACGCATCACTTCAGAAAGGGCTGATGGGGATATCCTCAGCGGGTAGATTGTGTGTATATTTAAATCGCTGTGTGGTCTCCAGAACCTGCCTGCTGAAGCAGCACGTGGCTGGAGCAGAAGCTGTTCCTGTGAGCTGGGCTTCTCTCAGGAAGAATGACCAGAACGTGGGCCTCCACCGAGCAGCTTTAATACGAGTTGAAAGTAGTCAAACTTCCCAAGAATCAAATCCCTGCCTCCTGCAGTTCCTGAGTTTTATTTTTAGTTATTTTCCTTTCTGATAGCAGACAGATGATGTACATTTGGTCTGAAGTGCAGTGGAATCTCTGGCTGTGTACAGGGAAGAAGTAACCTGAGCAGTTACTCACAGCGTGGCACAAATGCCCTCAGGCATGGCTGTAAGTAGGCAGCGAGGTATCAGCACCCAGTTTGGATGTGGAGAGCCGGGAAGCTACATGGGGGCAGCAAGGCCAGGAGCCCACCCCCACCAGCTCCCAAAGAGTCCAACCTATGCTGCACCCTGAAAAGAAGTAAAAAAGAAAGAAAGAAGAAAAAAGGAAGAAAAAAACATTGTAAAGGCAGAGATCACTTGGTACAAGCACACCTGAAGGTGTGGTTGCAAGGGATGGCAGTGGCAGACACTTCAGTCCCTGCATGAGACCTCTTCCAGTGCTTTTTGGGGGATGCTGGCTGCTATAATGCACACAGAAATGATGCTTAGGGAAAGGCCAAGCTGTCACCTCCCTATCTCTTGTCCCCCAGCTCTCACACTTGCTCTGCCTGCTAATATCTATCATCTGGGTTTTGCTGCACTAGTTATTACACACCAATATATTAACTGGCTTTTGAAATTAAGAAAAATGCTTTCAGCTACTGCTCTGTAGCACACCATAATTAAAATTAATCATTTACTTAGTGCCACGGTGCTACTGACTACCTCCTGACTGCCTGCAAATTGGTGTCACCTGTACAAGTAGAGGCAGCTGCACAGCTCTAAGCCATCACAGCCATCCTGCCCATTGGGGAGTAGAGGCACCGGCAGGATGGGCTGCTGAAAGCGCTGGCCCTCCTGCTGCCCCTGCCAGAGCCACCCAGCCTGCATGGCCGCACCTTCCCTGCTGTTTTACGTGAGTTGAGTTTTCAGGGCTTGCTCCTCTGCTTGTTTTGAGATGCTCATCTATCAGGTCTGTCCAGCCTACCCTCTCTGGCAGAAGCAGTTTTCCTCCATTTCTGAGCTTGTTTCTTGGATATCTCTCGATTTTATTGCCTGCACAAGATCCCTACCAATGCTCCTGCCCCTAGCAATGAACTGAGAGAATGGGTGGGAGCTGGCTGAGCCCTCAGGAGGGGCAGCCCACCTCTGAAGTAGCTGGTGCTACATCGATTTATATTAGCCAAAGGTCTGGCACCCGGCCTTCCCGAGGAGATGTTATAAACTACTCCAGAGTGAGACATAAAACATTCATAATGCATGCAACCGGGCACCGCAGTAAAGTGCATGGATTGCAGAAAGCATTTCTTCAGGACCTCACCAGCCAACATACGAGCAGTAGAAAGATTTAAGTGTAAGGAGCTTATGTTTTGGTTTGTTTTCATCCTATGATTATTTTAATTCTCATTAGTACAACTGCAAATGTTATTTGTGGCCCAGTCACCCTAAGTAGCGGTGAAATCCACAGATCAATAGGGCACTGCATTATAGTATTGCCTTTCATTGCTCTTAGGTTTCATCTCTTTCATGCTTTTATTTCAGACAGAAGTGAATAACTACGTGATTGCTTTCTACAACAAGATTTTACGCATCTCCTAAGCTTCCTGTACAAGCCATATAACAGGTTTTGATATCCATCTTTAATGGGGGTGGGGGGCAGGGGAAGTGTTTTGTATCCTACAAACTTACAGTTTTCTGGGTGCTTCTCACAGCAAAAATTTTTTTTTTTTTTTTTTTTGAGTTCTGACCAGAGGTGCCCAATGCATTGCAGACACAGGACTTCACACCAGCTAACATGAACCCTGGTGTGACTTCCAGCACCAGCTGCTCCCAAAAATGGGCCACAAGAGGCACAGCCCTCAATATACAGTGATCACCTTCCTTTGCTAACACTCATTGCCAACATGTCTTTTGTGTTACGTTTGTATAGAGCAAACTTCCCCTGCCATCACATTGCCCAGTAACCTTGGTTCCTAGTCCTCGGAGCAAGCACACAAGCAGATGACAAATGGAGGCAGATGACAACCATTACTGCAAGAGGCAGGTGGCTACCAGGTCTGAACTTCTGTAGGTACAAACTGAAAAGAGATTACAGACCTGCTACAGCCAAGTAGTGTGGGGGGGAAGCTTTCCTGACAAAGAAAGCCATAAACCAAGAAAAACCACGTGCACAGGATATACAAATGAGCTTGAAGTGCTCTGGGCATATGAGCTCCAAACATAGAACAACCTTCTCCTCTGCCTTTTCACGATGAGCAAAAAACAGGCCAGAGTTGTGAGCATAACCAACACAGAAAGGTATTACTACGGAAAAATATCTCCTCATTTATGGCCAGAAAGTGAACATCTGAAAGCTTACACTAAAAGGACAGAAAAAAGTCACCACAAAATGCATCAAAGTAACCGTGCTGCCCTGTACTGGTGATTTGCTGCAAGCTCTTGGATGGGAGACCTCAGAGGGGGCTCCCGCCCTCAAATTTCATGTACCACCTGAAATGCTGTCAAGGGATTGCTCTCTGCAGACTAAAAGGGACTGGGAAAGGCTTTGTGAGGCCTGCACAGTGCCTGACAAGCCCTGCTGGACAGGTTTGGATGATGCTTGTGGCAGAAGAGACCGGCAGAGCCCTCCTTTACCCGTCCCATCCCATCCGGGTGGAAGTGCCCAGAAGCACTCTCAAGTCCCTCACATCCACACACACCTGAAGCTGAATGTTTGCGTGAGATGGCCCTGCTGCTGCAGCTGCCCATGGGCTTTACCTACCCCCCCACCCTCACTACCTGCCCCTCCATTAAAACCCAAATATCCTGCCCCGTGCGTCTCTCCCATGGAGACACCGTCCCAGCCCCAGGGACGGGTCTTCTCTGCAGGCCACCAGCATCCCTCTAGCAGGAGAGTCCTGGGCAGCCCTGCTGAGCTCCTGCTCTCAGTCATCACAGCTCAAAACAGCAGCCCAAGGTCATTACCTCCCAGCTCCAATGGTTTCCATAAAAAAAAAAAAAAACAACCAACCTCCCCAATAAATACACACAAGATCCCCACCAAATCACATACAACATGCACAGCACAATCCTCCTCAAGCCATCTCAGCCCAGAGAACTTTATAAAAAACAAGTATTTGAACATCTTGCCTGCAAAAGGTGAGGGTCAACAATGTCACCTTTCTGAAGAGGGTTAAATGGAAGCAAGAATGCTGTTTGAGCTTGAACAACCTTAATACAAGCTCTGAACCAGGTTCTTGGAATCATTGTAGTTTCTGCATGTCCTATTTGGCATTAAAGGACCACAAGCGCTTCAAAAGGATGCAAAGTGAGGGAGAAAGGAGACACAAGAATGATCATATTTACAGTAAAGTATTTAAAACAAAGGAAAAGCATTCAACTCCTTGGCTACTAGCAAGACTTACAAAATCCAAAAAGCAGCAGTAATCTCTATTTCCATTCAAATTAGAGAATAAACAGAACAGATAATGTTTCCTACTAACAGCAAGAGTAATGATATTTAGGAAGGTTTCTGGCATTACAATCAAGGGCCGACAAGAGCAAGCTAGAAAGAAAAAAAAAATCATATTTACACACAGCACACGGTTTGTGTTTAATGTGTCTTTTGTGCAGAGTCAGATTTCATGTCCTGGAGACAGCCAAATGCATTTCTGAATTGCTCTGCTTAACATCTCAGACACATGAGGAGTGAGATTCAGTAGCATGGATTTGCTCCTTTGCTGGCCAGACCTAATCTCTAGGGAGATGATCTCACAGCTGCATAAAATTATCTTCAGCACAGAAGAGAGAAACTCTCACGATCAGAGGGAAGCTGTTTTGCCACTTATGAAGTCTGGCTGCTGACAAAACAGGCATGCAATGCTCAAGCAATAGCTACCAAAATACCAGGCAATTTACTGCTTTTGTGCCCTTCATCTGAGGACGCTCTCATTTGGTTCACTCGAGTTAGCACTAACAGAAATAATAAATTCAGCTAAAGTCCCATATATTAAACCTGTACCACACCAGGATCGTCAGAGGTCCTACAGACCACAAACTGAGAGGGGTTTGACATCCTCAGGGCCTTTTAACGCTGCTCTGTCCACAGCAAGCAGTGCCCTGGCTCTCGCCCCTGCAGCCTCCCTCTGCAGGGGGCCCCATGGCTGCCCCGTCCCTGTCCCAGCAAGGAGGCGGCTGCTGGGGAGCCCTCACCCCGAGGTGTTTGGGAAAAAAGTCACTTTTCAGTAAGTAGCTCGTGATGAGCCCAGGAGAAGCCCAGGGCACTAGGAAGCAGCAGACACCGGGAGCACACAAGGAGCATTTTAGATCACGACCTGGGCCAACCACTCCAACGAGTGACAACTCACCCCAGGGACAAAGCGCGTTTTCCTACCAGCCAAAGCACAAGCAAGTCCTCCGTTGGCACCCAGGAGAACCCCTCCCTGGCGCTGCTCCCAGCCCTTTTGTTCCGTCGAAACAGAGGCAAAGAAAGTCCCTGCAGCAAGCAGCCTCCTTTTGGGGCCTCACTGGGGTTGCTTCACGCCCTCAGCCCCGCAGGCCCCTCCGGCACGCCTCGGCAGCACAGCCGGCCCGGCTGGTCATCACCAACAACTCCTCAAATGCAGCTGGGGAGCCGTGCCAGCTGCTTGCGCTTAGGGCTTCACTGAGCGTAGGCAAATAGAAATGTTTTTTCCCAGCACTGACGATGTTTTTCAGAGCAGTTTCCAAGTTGAAAGGCTGTGAAATTTAGTGTCAGTCCTCTATAAGAAAATCCCCTTCTCTATTCCTTTGGGGCAATTATTAAAAAACAAACAAACAAACAAAAACAAAAAGCAAAACCACTGCCCCTCATCAAAGTAACCCTGTAAGTAACACACACTTATGTGATTTTTCTCATCCATTTTTTGGTATTTTTCTGCCTCTCAGACCCAAGCCATGCTGAGAGCGGGATGCCAGAGGGGATGCATGATCTAATTCACGTGCTAAGGCTGTGCCGCCAACTTGTGTTTTACCTCGCAGGCCTGAAACTTGGCCTGGGCAGGCGCAGGCGTTGGCCGAAGGTGCTGAACGGTACTGAAGTGCACGCACACCAGCTGAGCTGTGCCAGGTGCAGGTGTCCGTGTACAGCCCGGGGTTCTCCCGGCTGGGCTGGAGGAGGACGTGAGATGCAGCACCCCACGACGCGCACCGCGCTTTGATTTGTTCTGTTCCCCACCCAAATCCCTGCTCCAGTCCGAGTGTGATTCCCCGTGCAGGGCGGCCCTGGAAAGTCGTGCCCAGGTCGGTTCCTGTGCAGAGCGAACCTTGGTCAGCCGAAGCCACGCCAAAATAACCTGCTCCAAAATGGATGCAAGCGCACGCACCAACAGAAGTTTGACCGATCTGCTTTATAAGCACTGCTTTAGCTAAATCCTGGCCAAAACGCGGCATCTTCTTCATCCAGGCGGCTGGGCTGGGGAGCTGATTTAACACAAAAAGTAAGCAAAATCCCACCGACCAGGAACATCGACTCGGGCACCCATTGCTGGCGGGACGGTGACCGAAGCGATAGCTACGGCCCCAACAGGCGGCTGCACTGGGCTGGGAAATGCATTCGCAGGGCGAGAGAGCCGCCTGTTGGGGAAACGCCGTCGCAGGAAAGTGGGTCCCGGATTGCGGGGACAGGAAAACGGCTCGATAAGGAGCCCCACGCGTGACACAGGTTGTGTGAGCTCGCCCCAAGGAAAGCAAACGGGGATGATCGTCAGCAAACAAACACCGACCCGCTCCTGTGGAGAAAGCAGCGATCGCCCGTCAGCCACGCACGCCGCCTGCCCGGGGGTACCGGCACCGACACCGTCCGCACCCTGGCCCCGTGCGTGGAGAACCTCTGCCTCCCCGCCGCCCTGCCCCACCATGGCCGGCGCCAAATTGCTGCAGCCCGGGCCCCTTTGCTCCCGCCGGAGCACACCCCTGGGCCGCAGCACCCGTGGGTGCCCCATGGGCTGCAGCAGATGCTTGGGGCTGAGATTTCCTCGGCTGCTGCATGGAAAAGCCGAACCCGCCCACCGAGTTAAACTCGCAGACTTGGAGGGCGATGAGTAAAGTCTGGAGTGGTTGTTTCTGCCTTGTGCGCTTTGGGCCTTTACCACTCCTTTTTATCAACACTCCTCAGCCGTCGAGGCTGCAGACCCATGGCCCTGTCTTCCCCTCCGCAGCGGCCAAACGAAACGCGACCGAGCGAGCCTGGGCCCTGCAGCCGGGAAGCATCGACACCGCGGGGACGCGCCAGGCATCTACAAAGCCAGGAGCAAGGCGGAGGGGCGAGCCCTGGTGTTGCTCCCTTGCAGGCATCTGCTCCCGGCCTTGGCTGAGTCAGGCGTGGGCCAGGCGGGCTGCGGGTGGGAGCCAGCACGGCTGCCCCAGGCAGGGGCAGTGGAACAACCTCGTCTGAGCTCTGGGCTCTGACAGACGAGCTCTGGGGCTCGGCCAACACATCTAAGGCGTTACCGCTCCCAGATGTCTGCTCTGTCCCTCTGCCAGGAGCTACCATGCTTCCTAGCTAGAGCAGGAGGAGGACATCTGCCTGGGCTTCAGTCGCCATGGGTCGCTGCCAGCCTCCCCGTGCAAGCCTGTCCTTGCTGTCTCAGGTGAGAGGCCGGACTGTGACGCCCAGCTGCTCAGATGCAGATGCCCAGCAGGACGGCCAGAGGAGCATGGTGGTGGCCTGCAGCAGACGGTGGCCCAGGCATGTGAGGGTGGTGACGTTTCCCTGCTTCAGCTGCAGCCAGGGCTCACCCTCAGCGTGTTTGCACAGGGAGCAGAGGCTGAGGAATGAGTGTGCTGCAAAACTGCACCCTCATTTACTGAGCCCCTCATTTACCTACGGCTTATCTATGGTAGACACAAATGCACCAAGCCATTAGATTTCTTTTGGACTGTAAGTCTTCTTATTCCCCGTAGGATGCCCCCAGACCCGCTCACCCCTCGTGGCAGTGCTGCCTTCTCAGGGCCATTTTCTTGGGACTGGTCCCCAAGACTTGGTGCAGGCTCCTTTAGGGCACCCTCAGACGCGCAGCACAAAGCTTGCTTGCTTTCCCAGCACTTTTTGGGTATCATGGGAGAGAAGGAACCCTGGGTTGGCTGGCACGGTGCAGATCTGGGTAATTCCCTTTGACTCCCGAGTCCTCTCCATTGACTGTGACAGGTCTGAAGGTCACCTCCTGGAATCACAGGAGCAAGTACAATTTGACTTATTCCTTTTGGAGGAAAAAGAAAAAAAAAAGAGCATATGACAGCAGAGCTTCATTTCTGTACTTTGACCAGAAATGAAGCCCATACACAGCAGAGAAAACAGTGATGTAACCCCAGCCCTAAGTATGTGCTTGCGTCCTGGAATGATTTGCCTTACACCCCGTGTTATTTATAGCCCTGATGCCATTCCCAGCGGCTCCGCACTGGGTTACTTCTGCTGCGACACCGAGCCACTGGCGGCAGCTGTGTTGTGTGCACAGCTCACGCAGCAACTCGCGCGGCTGCCTGCTGAGGGAAACCGGCCCCGCTCCCTCCCGCGGCCGCCCAGTAAGTACAGGGACACAGGGAACAAAGCAGGAGCGAGACCAGGATGCTGGGCTGGCGAAACCTCAAATCTCCCTCCGCAGCCTGCCCGGGGTCTATTTTGGTGATGAGGGCTCCTGCCCACGGAGCAGGGCTGGCGGGACGGGTTGCTCAGGCTGTGCAGGTGACGGCTGACGGCGGTTGGACGGGCGGAAGTAATTCCCAGCGCTGCTGACAAAGCCACGTTAAACCACAGCTGGTTTTGCTGCTCTGAGCCAGCTTGGGGGCCACCGCTGTGAGCACCAAGAGTGAAGCCCGGCGGGAGTGAGCAAGGCGAGGAGGCAGGGCGGCCTGGGGAGCTGGCTCTGACCTAGCCCACGGCTGCTGCCCTCCTTGCTCCTGGGGGAGACGTGAGTTAGGCCCCCTCTGACCCGGCACGTCCGCGCCTCGAACGCAGCGCTGGGGCTGGGCGAAGGAGGCACCCCCGCTGGCGGCACCCGCTGCGAGCCGAGATGGCGGGCCAGGACCGGGGCGAGCCGCGCGCCTGCAGCGGCCTAGGGTGACCGCAGCTCTCCCCCTGGGGTGCAGAGGCGTTCACCTCCCACCCAGCCGCTGCCTCCTGATCCAAAGCAGCTGAAGGACGAGGGCAGCGGCTGGGGCTGGAGGCCAGGCTGCGGCTCGGGTCCCTCCTGGCTCTGGCTGCTGCTTTCCGCCGGTGCCAAAGTCAGCAGCAGCCGCGTTCAATGAGAAACAGTCAGTGACTTTCACACATCAGGAAATGCTAGCTTTACTGTTAGAAAATACACGACACAGTAATCAGATTCGTTTTATTAAAAAACTTGCAATAAAATTCCTTGGAATTCACAATCTTAACTTTGATAGCTTCAATATTTTACTAGTACATAATAACACAGTCTCACATATTTACATTATAATCTTCTATATAACAAAAATAGCGGCGTTGTACTACTGAATAACGCTTCCAAGTATTAGCCTTAACGTTTTGGTACTTCCCCCAGCTGACTCACTGTCCATGCTCTTTAGCATTTACAGTATATAACACAGCAAAATGAAAAAAAAAGTGTGTGCCTCATGATTTCAGGCAAATCCCTTTAAGATGGTAGTTCTCTGACTCCCACATTTTTCAAGAGAGATAAAGTGCTTTGGAAGGGAAGATGCGTACATTACAAAATACGAGCAAAGAGTTAAACTGTATGTGCAACGCTGTGCCAAAAGTAATGCTAGAAAAAAAGGCTCACTTCACAAACTGCTACTGCCGTTTTGGCAGCAAATTCACAGGTAGCAAGAAAAAAAAAAGCTAACTGTAAGAAAAAGAACTGCCTATGCAAATGCCACAGTGGGATTTTGCCATGGTCTTCCACTAGGTGTTTCCCAAACCAAAGTGTAGCAACCTGAAGAAAGGAACTTTTGTTTTAATGTGGAGCTGAAGGGCAGTTCCCACTGTCAAAACCAGCACAACGCGGTCAGTCTGCAGAAACCGACTGCAATACCAGCGAAAGAGCTTCAGCCAGAAATAGACCCCGGTCCTGATGGACCTGCTGACAACAGGAGATGCAGTGTGCGAGTGTGTTCGTGTGCGCGTGTGTGCAACAACCTTCGTGTCCCCCCCAGCTTCTCCATCCGTCAGCCCCGCCGAGCAGGGGCAGGGCTGAAGTAAACACGCTCCAGGTGCCCGCAGCAGGACCGACTGCCTTTGAGAATTTCACTGACACAGAACATTGTCTCGTAACCCAAAATTATTTTGGTAAGCTGTGCGCTGATGCATATGGTATTTATTTTGTTCTTTTTTTTTTTTTTTCTTCCCTTTTTTATTGGCATTTGCTGGTATGGCTCTGCAGTGTGTGAGAGGAGACATAGCTGGAAAAAACTTTGGAGCCATCACTGGAAAACAGAATACTTCTGCTCTGGTCATGAACTGTGTACAAATGGAACACCACATTTTTTTGGTTTGCTTATAAACTACTCTAAATAAAAATAATTCTCTTCTGGAAATGGATGGAATGTATATTTTGACAAGTACAAAACCATTTTAAATGTTCGCTAAATACAAGGAACATCTTGCTATAAAAATAACAGACCCTCCCACCCACTGTCCCCTCTTTACATTTCTAATTACAAAATGGTACAGTCATTTCAGGTTCCTAACATGAAACAAGAAGTAAGGGTGGTATTATGTACACATATAAAACGTTTAGATATTTGACATCTGTAATAACCGTATACATTCAGAGCAACCAAGCATCTTGATCTTGCTATTGTTTTTAACACTACACAGGACTGAAGAATCAGGAAATAAACAATAAAGGAAAACGCTATTTCTTCTTTTTATTCCTCTTTTTTTTTTTTTTTTTGACATTCACGCCAGGAAGAACTAACTTCCACCAACTCACAATTAAAATAGTTGAGAGAGGCAGGACTAATTTCAGAGGGAAAATTCATCTGTTGGCTTTTCATTCAAAATCCAAACACATTCAATTCATCTTATCTTTTCTGCTTCTCTCTTTGAAACACAGCTCGTGCTCAGAAAGCCTTTTTCCACAAAAAAGAAGTGAAGGGAAGAGAAAGCGACGCGAGCAGTTGCCGCCTGGCGGGTGGAAGCTGCGCGGCAGAGGGCTCCCTTCACCCTCGCTCCCAGCCTGCAGCTGCCATCTGCTACGCAAACACATCCAGACCAAAAAGTCCATCTGGCACTCCTCTGTCAGCTGCAAAACTATCAATTAGTTCAGGTGACAGCTTGTTTGAATAAAAGAAGTGCTTGTGTTGGATCAATTGTCCCTATTTAAAAAGTCTGCTAAAACAACGCCTCCACCCTCATTTTCCCTCTCCCCCAAAATACTTCCTTATGGCGTTTTTTGCTGCTGGTTTAACCAAGTTCATTCACTTCTGTCAGACCGTTGCCCCACGTATGCCCAAGCACCGTGCGTCTGTAACACAAACGCGCGACCGCTCAGCACTCCCCAGCGACGCAGCAATCCCTCACTGGCTAACGGCAGCAGCCCGCGCTCTGAAGCAGCCAGGCTCCCCCGAATCTGCCCGAGACCCGGGCCTGCCTTTCATAGGCCCCTAAGCTGAGCCGTATTGCAGGACGTCTGTCCTCAAGCCCTTTCGCGGTACCAGGACGAGGTACGTGGCGTACCCGAAAGCGCAGCCCTCTCTGCACTGTCGCTGTATTCCTCTGGCCGGGTGCTATGCGAGATTGATGCGAAGCTACCGCAGATGCTGGCTCCCTTCCTCCCGTGCCAAACCAGAGAGGTCCGACCTCTTACAGGAGCCACAGGCAGCACAAAGTGCAAGAGAGGGAGCTGCACGGCATTAGTCTTATCCTGCCATTTCCCTTCCCTGCAACAAAGGCTCACGCTGGAGCAATTGTTCATGACAGGGGCTGGGAAGAAACAGGCTGGATTTCTCTGCCATTTCAGTCCTGCAAAACGGATGCATCACAACAGCAGACCAAGCCCTCCTGCTTCTGTTTAGACTTGTCCTGACCCATATTTCTAGCAGACCAGTAACTTTCACCATACAACAGGGCTCTACAAGAACCATGGCTAAAAAAAATCTCCATTATTGCTAATGAAATAGAAGGCAATAAATGACTATCGGTTTTCTTGGTTTGCACAGACTGCAACCTCATACTCCTGGCTTATTTCAAACTATATCCTTAGTCATGAGCTTTCCTATGGACAATGACCAGGAAGGAACGAGCCTCTTACAAACAAAACCTGGGGGACTCCCAGCTGCCCGGGCTGAAAGGCATCTCCCACGGTTAAACATAACCTGCGTCGTTATTTCGGTACAGACCGATTGTCACAACAAGGACTCGCAGCCTGGAGATTTTATCCATGCAGGCTCGTGCCCTGATTTTTGCCCGTTAATCACTGAATCCCCTCAAGGGGCTGTAGCATACATTCAAAGGAAAAAGTTCCTAAGGCAAAAGACTGGAAAATCTATATGATGACTGCTCTCAAGGTTTAACCAGAATGGGAAATAAAACATGTGTTACGGAAAAACTGTTAACTGTGCACCGATGATTAAAAGTACACAGAGGTGTTAAGCGATCTGCAGATACCTGCCAGGGCAACCAGTCCATATGCAAACATCTTCTGAGCTCAGCATTTTTCAAGTTGGACAAGCGTTTCTTTTTATTTAGCAAGGGGGAAAAGAGGAGGGATTAACAGGTGCGACAACAAAGACTCTGAACCACAAAATGCATACTCTTTGTGAAACACTGAATTCTGAGCGAGATCTGTCTCTGGTTGGGTTCATTTTGTTAACAGAACAAGAACGTGCCACAAACTAGTCATTCAACAACAGACAAAGTACTGACTTTCTTGCAACAACATCCTCTGGATCTGACCCAGAAGTCATTAAATTAAAGCAGTGAGATCCTAGGGACCTCTTATTGTACGTGACCTCAATATATTTTTTTTCCAAGTTGTTTCTATAAAACCTTTTTCTTTACTGCCATATTCTCTCACATATGGAAACAGTCTAAAAATGGCAGCACCTTCTGTTTTCACTATGATACAGTTTCCATAGTCGTATCAATGTACTTATATACGCATATGTGGAATCTTAATTCTATAGAATGCTTAAAGAACAAACTGCAGCACTACAATAGTCCCAATTTTGGTTTTGAGGCTCTAAAGCAGTCAGGGAAAAAACCAAACCCCAAACCCTCAGCAAGTGCCAGACCTGTGTCCCCGTCAGAATGGGCGAGCTGAGGAAGGGATGCAGAGCCAATGCCTTGCACATCTGCACGCACGTGTTAGGTTGGCTCCGAGCACAAAACTCTGCCCATACAACCTTTTACATCTTCTAACTATTGCCAACTAACCTGCCAGTGAAGAGGTTTAATTTTACCCTGTGAGGAATCACAGGGGAGAGATGCACACAGGCAAAACTGTGCATGGGCATGCAGATCTGCAGAATTAAGGCTTTTGTACGTGTTACAAACATACCTCTGGGGTCTTAATATTTATGAAGCACCTCAAATTTCCAAGGCATTTCACAGGTTATATATACAAAAAACATTTGAGCCAGGACCGGCTTTAGGAAAACATTTCCATCTGACACAGGGTCTTAAATACACTCGTTGAAGACCTGTTGAAAATATTGTGATTTCAGTGCAAGTCTGAAATGAGCCAGAAGTGCTTTTCTGAACAAGGACGGATTAAAATATTTACCAAAGTGCTTTTCTAAGTTCTGCCTTCAGTGATGTGTGACTTGGCTTTGCACTTGTCATCACTTGACAGCGCTCAGAGCTACGAGGAGAGAGATGGAGAAACGTCTTTCCTGAGCAAAACTGCAGGTAGAATTTGGAAAACAAAAGCTGAAAGACTCCTGACCCAGATTTGCTAGGATGTCTCTTCTAAAAGACCACAATATGGTGATACGTAAAAACGTCTCGCCCAGCCTTGCAGCCTGCCCCTGATGGTGGCCAGCTGTGGACCCCAGCGGACCAGATCTAGGATGGGATACTTTGGAGAAGAGCATGCAGAGTGTGATCCCTCTCCAAAATCCTTCCCCAGCTCCTAGCAATATGGGCAGGGTCTCAGTTACTGTCTGTGTGCTGCCCCATTCAGCACAGCTCACTTTAAGGATTTTGACTGGCAAATGATCCACTTCAGCATCACCTCCTGCCTTGCTTTTTTTTTTTTTTTGTAACTGCCTCATGCAAACACAGACCTCGCTTGCTCTGCTGTTCTGTGGGGGACTCCATCACAGCAAGAGATAATTGGTCAATTTGTCCATTAACTTAATTTAGTTTGTGAAATGAAATAAAGACTTTGCAACAGGTCCTCCGAAACCCAAATGACTCAGCCAGGAGTTTTGTTTGTGTGCTGGGCTGCAGCGGGCAGATGTTAAAGGATCACTGACAACTCGGACATCGTGTTCACGATGTTCCCACAACATGGAGCACCCAGGCTCCAGCACTAGAGAATAAACTGTACCAGTGCGTGTTCTTTCCACAGGGAGACCTGACTGTGTATAACCAGCTTCTCTTTCCCCTGCAGTCACTGGAGATGAATTTCACTCCTATGTGAAGGGCCAGTATGAGGTGTAAGCACCACTTAAATCCCATTTCAGCATTATTTCCTGAGATTAAGTGGAGCTGATATGGTAACTTGTGCAAACTCTTTTGTGAAGGGGTAAATTTCAGCATCAGTTCCCAAAGGCGTGGGCCTTTCCCATAGCGGCAGGGAATCGAGAAGACACTAAAGAATACAGAAAACACGGTAACAGAATCACAAATACGGCAAGAGTGACTCAGCTGCACGCTCCGGAACAATCTCTAACTTCTTTTAAGCCCAACAGATTTCCAGCTGCTTGCATCTCTTTAATTAAAAAGAGATGTTTTGAATGGTGCATAAAAATGTAACAGAACATGTCTGGATCATGGTTTTGAAGCCTCAAACATACCCTGCAATTTAGGGACTAAGAACATTAAAAAAAAAAAAAAAAAAGCTATAAAATGAACTGAGTTCTAACTGAATCAAAAATATGGAGTACAATTCTTCCTTCTTCCTGTAATAAAAAAGCAAGTCATCCTAAATTTTACGGATGGTTCTAAACACATTTGTTCCTGAATAAGATCTGACAAACTGAATTTTGAGTGGGAGCTGGTTTCCATAGCTAATGAGTAAATCCACAAGGAAGTTAAATATAGCAAGAACCCTAATAGTTGCGTTCGAGATGCTACTGTGACACAAGTGAAGATGTTTGACCTCTCCATGAAATTTTGATGTAAGATGAATCATTGATTCTGCTGACTTACTCAGGAGCCAGTAATGTGATTCGTATCATCTGACTGTCAACAGAAAGCATTTACTCTTGTAAAACAGTTAGCTAAGAGTGCTCTTTCACAGTTGAATATTTCGACTGAAAAATTAAATCATATGTTGAACAAGTAACAATAAGTTTTTCCCTGGAAAGTGTAGGTCAGGACGGACTAATAATAATCACAGGTCGTTATTATTTGCATGTTTTGATTTGTGTTACTTCTCTTTATTTCCAGATTCCTTCCTCCCTACCCAAAATGTTTAGGTATATATACTTATATATAAGTATATATTCCATTATGCTTGCAACGATGTTAGCAGGGACTCTGGAGGGCAACAAACGACCTGAACTCTTGGGTTCGGTAACAAGCAGGCAAAAACTGCAGTCAAAAAAAAAAAAAAAAAAAAAA
>VXAL01018761.1:499549-566518 GCA_013399475.1 Chauna torquata
AAAAGAAACACACAAAGAAAAAAAAAAAACAAAAAACAAAGCAGTAAGTAAACATTTTGTCCAGCTGCCTCCTGCTTCATTAGTAATTTCTGACATTGATATCAGCATCTCCAGACCCTTTCTAAGAATATTTTTGTCATTCGCATAATGCACAGCAGTTAACCAGCACTCTCTGGAAACCTCTCAGACACTCCTTTAGCCTACTGGTCGGATTTTGGTCAGTAAAATTAAGAAAAGACGTAACGTTATACTAGATCTTTTCCAGCTATCAAATTGTAACTTGAAGGAAGGCCATGAATGTACTGACCACTACTAATAGCATAAAATATAGCAAAGGGCTACAAGGACAGGGTGAAGCTTAATGCTTTTCTTTTTGTCCCTCAACACTGTACCATACTTGCCTCAAATAGAACTCTACGTAAAAGCCAACATAATGCCGTTTTAAACCAAATCTCAGCAATCTTTGTTAATTCAGAGCTCTCTTAAAAACAAAAGCCTTCAGAATACACAATTTCCAAGGCTCCACTTAATGAAAGCAGGCTTCACATTAGCACACGGTGCTGGTGCACCATCCTTCTGAAGCCATGTGTACTTCATGAAGAAATAATGGGCAATGATAAATCCTGGAGCTGGATCACAAAGTGACCAGTGAGCAGGAATTCAGGTTTCTGGATCGAACTCTTGAAAAAGCTGGGGTCAGTCAACAAAAAGTGTGTCTATCCATAACAAACTATAAACAAACAAACAAAACAAACATAAGTCTTTTAAAAAAAAAAAGAAACAAAAACCCGGTCGAACAAGTGTAGAAAACACTCAAGCTGTCATTTCAGTTGCGTATTTATGAGCCATGAAGAGTTACATGACTGCTCTCAAGCACGTGGGTAAACTGGCAGCGTTCATCTCCCATGTGAACAAAACGAACGTATGTAGATGATGAAACTGCATCCAGGCAGACACAACTGCTGCTATTGCTTTTCGTGACCATCTCAGAATGGAGTGTGCAGGGGTGACAGTGCTCTGGAGGCATGTGCATGACTGGTCCAAATCCTAGAAAGCTGACTCGGTCCCTCCCTGTGACCCTCCCTTGTAGTTTAGTGTCGGAGCTCTGTTCATTTTTCAAGACTTCACCTCTTCGCAGTCTTGATCAGTGGAAAGCTCCACGTCAGACAGTCCAACCTCCATTGCCATAATCAATGAAATATCTGAATCACTGCTGACTGCTGGCTCCTGTTCATCTGTGAGGGTAGAAAAAACAGGAAAAGGGCATTATGTTCACATCTTTGTGTCAAAGTATTACTGTTTTTTAGGTCTGCAGATAGGACCCAAACGCAGATCCAGGTTTCTCCACCACTCAGGTTGTGCTTAATTTCCAAATGTTGCTCTCATTTAGTATCTGTCTAAAACATTTCAAAAACATCACAAATTTGACCCCATCAGTAGTGAGAAACATGACGACAAGGAGCCTGGATGAGTAGTACTTTCTTCACTTCCTCATCCTCCCAGGGCTCTCCGTTCAGGCCCTTCATCTCCATGATCTTCCTCCCACACACCTGAGCACTTCCCTCCTCTTCCCCTTCCCCAGCCTGGCATCATCCTACTCTCCCCTCAAAGACAACAAGGTAAGGAAAAAGTCATGGGCACACAGTGGAATGTGTTGGTCATCAGGAAAACATTTCTAACAGGAAAAAATCTGCCCAAACCCTCATTAGGTGACAGAATCTCTGTTACTGGAGCCTTTTAAGAGGGCGCTAGGTGAATTTCTGGAAGGGGCAACACGGGTGTCATTAGTTCTGCCCCAGCACATGGGACTAGGCTGCTCGCCTTCTCTGGTGCCTTCTCTCTCATTTTCAGGCCCCTTTTCTGTTCACACTCTGCTTTGATTTGCAGATACCTTGCAGGTTCCTGATCCAGGCCAAAGGGATCTACCTTAATCCACTATGATCTCAAATACAGTAAGAATCAGATTATTGACTTTTGCCAAACTGCAAATTCCATCAAAACTACAAGTGTGGGAGGAATAACTTATTTTTGTTTTGATCCTGCAGTGCTTACTCTACGTGTATTTAGTAGCAGATAAAGCCAACAGATTTTAAAGGACTAAAAGCTAATTTTATTTCAAGAACAATCAGGAGAAGCAAAGTGCACTGGTTCTCTAGGGAGATTTTCAAAGGCACAAAAATCACATGGGTGGCTGAGTCCCTGAGAAAAAAAGTTGATGGTTCATATATTCAAGTGGTTTAATTACAATGCCGGCACTTATGCTGTAACAATACAATGTACTTAAATCTGTGGCAGTTTTTCCTTTACATATTTTATTTGCCAGACAATAGAAGCAGAGCTTGACTGATACTAAGAAATCTAAAAGTTGAATATCTAAGAAATAACAAATATGAAAGATTACAGGGAAGCCAGGAAAACAGTAACTCCTCACAGTTTAATTATTCACTTGAAGCTAAGTGAGCACAATTAGTTTCCTCTCAAGAGCTACAGGATTTTTAAGTCGGTTTGAGAGAAAAAGCATGTATTTATTTGTGCTGTGATTAGACCTCATGCTCTGGAGAGAATGCTTCAGTGAGGTCTGCATTATTCAAACTGAAAGAACCAGTGTGTTCCTTCACAACCCTCCCCATTTTTCACCCTGGATTATTTTTATACTTCCTTGATTGCAAGAAAATAATTAATGCACACAGTTTCTCTATAACTGCGTATTTTTTTCCTGTCAATATGACAGTAGTAAAATGTTTCAATGCATTGTTTCAGACTATAAATATTTCTGCTGGGGGCGGAGTAGGAACTTATGAACTGAATAGTGTATGTCATGCAGGCATCAGTGGGCTTCAATTACAGGGAACTGTTAGGTGAACTGCTAGATCCAAGAGCGCAGAAGTGCAGCACGTACCCCTCCACGAGCTAAAGCACCGTCTGTAGTGGTGACACTGAGCTGGATCAACGTGGTTCCAGACCACTGGATTATTCATCAGTCCCCTGTAACTAACACAGTTCTTAAAAACAACGACAATGGTGGTTTAAATGTTGACTTAAGAGCAAGTTTGCATTTGCCTGACAGAATTCCCAAGGCTTAGCCATGTTAAATAGCTGCTCGGAGCATTCTTGAGAGAAAGGTGATTTTCATCTGAACTAGCTGTGCAGGAAAGAGGAACGGGCTGAACGGTGCCAGTGAGCCACACACACACTGAACAGGCAGTCTGAGTGGCCAACATCAAGCGTCAGAGAGTTAAACGAGGAGCGCTTACGGTGCCGAAGCGTTATTACAAGAATTGCCGTTTCTTCCAGGGCTGCACAGCAGAAAAAGATCTCAACTGCCTTCAAAACAGACAGAACAAAAGCAGATCTACAGCTCACCTACTAATTTTCTAACCCATCTTGGTAGAGAAGCACATGCTTTTCAAAGTAGCAAACCTGAAGTTTACATTAAAAACTCTATATTAGAGGAATTCTTGTATCTTAGTCTTTATAAACTACGGGCTCTGCAGTTTGTTTTCTTTGGGTCCGAAGTACGGGTCAGTAAGAACAACGAACAAAGGATCCTAAAAACGTCCATGTGCTGGCATTGCTTCCCCAGTGCTTCAAAAGTGCCCAGAAACATGGATGCTCCATCTCCCTTGCGTGCTAACAGCGCAGTTGTTCAAATCCAAAAGCTGCAGCCTGCTGCTTCAGCAGAGTGAGGAAAAAAGCCCAGACATCACCACTCCTTACTCCTTCCCCTTCTGCAGAGTCAACACTGACATTTCTTTGGAAGACGCAGACAACACAAGGAAATTAATGCATCCATCAGCATTACGTGCTTGAGCCTGTAAAAGGGAGTCCTGCTACTGACCACAACATGCACACGATGACTCTCAGGGAGGCTGCAGGAGTTACACCATCTGCTGGTATCTTTGGGTGCAGATCTGGCTGTAAGTCTTCAAACTGCTTCGCTTTGGCTCCCCCACACAACACAAGCTTTCTAGACTGGTGGGAGGTTTTTTTTTTTGGCCAGGTGCTCAATAACATGAGCCAGCACAGTTAGGGACCTTTGCTAAAGGTAAGCAAACCTCAACTGAACTGCAAGTGCCCGGAGCTTGGCCTGCATTTTGCATCCCCTGTTTTTAGATGCCATTTACAATGACAAAGCTTATACAGTCACACAGCTTCTACAGAACATGCCTGACTCACTGTTAAGAACTTTTATAACATTTTTGCAAGTTTTGTAAAATTTGGTGTCTGTCTTTAAACTCTCAAGTCAGGTGAGGATCTCAACTATCAGTGAAGATCTCAGTTTTCACTTAAATAAATATTGAGAAGCAAAAAGGAAATAGTTGTATTTATTTTCAATCTGTAATTTTTACACAGATTTTATTTTGAAATATATGATTTGTGATTTTGGATGTTTGAGATTGACAGCCATGCCTAACAACAAATACTATAATATTTCCACTGTGTTTTATAGCATTTCATACCACAGGCATAAAGCCTTTTGCTTAATGAAGCAAAAGGCACATCTCAATCTGCTTTTCAGCCTGAGTGCTAGCGCCTACAGCCAGTAACTGTAGACCTCACTGCCACATTCCTCTCATGTCAGCGAAACGCAATACACCACAGCATGCTGCCTACTTCCAGACAGACTTTTTCCACTTACTTACATTCCTTGACACACATTCGTTTCAGAGAGGCACAATAAAACAAATTCTTTCTCTAGTCAATGTTCCTTTAAACTTACTTACGCTAACACAGGAAGAACATTACCACATGGATATGGAACTGCCCTACAAAACAGTCGTAAAGCCCTTACTTGTGGCAAAGGTCATTAAGCAATGTTTATATTTGAGTATAATTGCAATCAAACAAGTATGAAAATAGCTAACTACTCTGGTGCTTTAAAGCAGTAAGACTGCACACTAGTAATAGTTATCTACTGCTGCTGCTACTCCTAACACTTTGAGTAAGTGTGTAGCTGTCATAGACTAATGAGTATTCCAAAAGAAAAAGGTTAGACTATGGGTTTCTAAGAATTCAATTCTGTTTGCAAGAGTCTTGGGAGGGACTTAAGCATTCAACAGCGAGTGAAAAGTGCATTTACAAAAATATTCACCCGCCACATGCAGGTAAACATACAGGCGTGGGCACAGATCGAGATATAATTATAATGACCCAAGCAAGGACGACGAGCAAATTTGGTGGGTTTTGTAGTCATGGAGGTCTTGTTCCTGCTCCCCACTGTGCTCCTGCCAAGGAGGCTGCATCTGACACCATACTCTGATGTCCCTAGGCCATAGGCTGTGCAGTGGGGCTCTCCTAAAATTGCTCTTGCTTGCTCCAGATGCTGAGATTCCCCATATGCTCACAAGGCTGGAAAAGCTGCAGAACCTGCTGACTGGGCTAAGACGTCTGAAATCAGCCTGCATCCAGGAAATCAACAGAAAAATAAGAATACAGTAAAATGTTATACAGCTAAAGCTTCTCAGCATTGAACGTATATAAGGTTTGCCTAAGACGACAGATTTCTTTCCTCCTCTGGACCTCCAGGTAGCTCTCTGCTATTACATTGTTTTGGGAGTAAGCACAGAAATATTATTACATGTCAAATGCGAGCTGTCACCAAACGTGCAATTCATCTACTGAAAGTGTAACTAAAGGCAGCAATCTCCTATTCTTGTGGATTAAAAACACGGGCCACAGCAATAAACTATTCAGCTGGGAGTCAGTCTCCCTTCCCTCATCTATTATCAGCACTCCGTGACCTAACTCAGCATACCGAGGAACTCAGTCTTGTGCTGCATGCAATTAAACCGTTGCGCAGAGCTGTGCAGCTGCTAATGGTTTTCTTCATCTTATGACAGGAATCAGAGAGTACAAAAAAGCTGCTAACGTGCTACTGACTTAGGTGTAATCTATTTGCCTAGCTTTAAAGCTGAGCATTTAGCATAAGACTTCTCCCCCTCTTCCCCACCCCGATTTTCCATTCTTGATAGTAGATGCCCAGCTTTGAGGAGAAATGAATATTGATTTCTTCATCTAATGAAATACTTCGAAAAATTGATCAGTTATTACCCCATCCCTAGCTGGCAGAAATTGTACAACGGACAATGGGACTCTATCCAAAACCTGGTTTTGACAACAAATACACAGCAAAAAAATGGACTTTATTTCAGTATTCATTTCACACTTTCACTACTGTGAACTATATCCAATTTCAGAATTCTTCATCTTCTGAAGGTAGAAATAAGCTAAATCACAAAATCTTGGGTGACAGGTATGCCCTCAAGTATAGATAAATATCTAAAATTTATGTGGTAGCATAAACCTTATCATAGTCCGGTGCTCACTTCTATTAAAAAAACATTGCCCCCAGTCAGATGTGTCTAGAAGCATTTTGCTCCAGAAGAAAACAGAAATGTGACCATCAGCTGGAGCTCTGAGGACATGAGAAGAAAACATATCCAGGGTCCTTAGAGGCACTGACACAGGACCTTTACAAAAACAGATTCTGGTCCGTACAAGGCCACAGTGACCTGCCGAGGCAAGCAGTGTCATTCGGATCTTGTTTCCAGTGTAACAACCTGAACACACTATCCATCACATCTGATTTATGACTGGGAGAGAGGAGATATTTCCAGAGCCCTCCATTTTTCTTTGCCCAAGAATGCACTTTACTATTACAGAGCTTATTGCTCCCTCTCGGAGCAACCTTGCCACAGCATCACTTTGCCGTTCGTGGCCCACAGAAAAAGAGCACAGTCCTATGAAGTTAGTACCTCAAATGGCAACTACTTCCACAACAGTACCAATCAAATTTCTTTTACTGCTAAGACCATCTTCTGTAAAAACACTATTGATTCTTAAAATTATTCTCAAATTAATCATCCAATACTTTTTATTGGATCATTTTATAAAATAAGTGCCAAATTCCTTCCATATCATCTTGATAATCGTAACACTTTAGAATAGGCCATAACAGCACTAACAAAACAACTGAAATAAAAAGCACTAAAAAATGCCTATAAAATCTCTAACGCAAAGGAAGCAGTGGGAATATGTTTGAGTAGAGAGAGTTATAAAAAGCCTGTTACTAACACGGTCCTTTTGTACACGGAGGCTAATAAAACGGATGAAGAAGTCTGGCTGGCTGCAACTGAGAACATAGTACTGGGGAAGTTTTTATTGGTATTCCCTAGCATCACAGACAGACTTATCTGCACAGCAGGGAGAAAAAGTACTTGAGCATACTAAGTCCTTTTGGAAGAAAAGGTTAGTCTTTTTCTTAGATAACAAGCCAGAGTTCTGTGAACATACTAATGGTACCTTTGCTTCCTCCTGAGGATAAAGCAGACAGCATCTGAAACACACTGCAAAGAATACCCAAACATCAGCATACCAGAAAGAACCAAATGCCACGACCTGCCAAGATTAATTTAAGTAATAATCTCAAAAATGTCTTTAACTGGATCAAACCTCTAAGTGGCTCAGAGACTTCACAAGTGGGCCTGGACATGACATAAAATACAAAAGTCACTTGCAAAACCAACTTGCGTTATTTTCTTATTGAGTGAAAAGGCAACAAACTTTCTTCCCTTAATCTTTCTTTAGGAGATATATCTTGGCAGATCATAGACCATCTTTTTATGGAAAACAGCCAAAGATGTAGTTCCCTGTCTTCAAACACCCTGCAGTATGAAGGGATAACATCATCATCATTCCAGAGATGAGCTAGTGAGATGGAGAGACATGACGGTTCAAGGCATTCACTAACTCTGGGTGCCCAGATAAGACATCCTAAACCTGATTTTTCAGCTATAGCATTAACCTGCACATTGTATGCCCAAGCCATATCTTCTGCTGCCTTCAGGTACAGCTGTGAGTACTCAGCACTTCTGGAAATCATATCCCTGTATCTCAAGTCAAGCATTGGAAAAAAAAAAAAAATAGGGCATATTATTAGTAATGTAACCAATTTTCTGAAGCCTAAATTTGGAACATGCTGTACTTTGGCAATAAACTTTAATACCAGTTACCTGAGAAGACATCTTGTGTTTTGGCAAGACCAATAAACTAATTTTAATAAACAGCATGGAAAGTATTATCACCTAAATATTCTATCCAAAAAAAAGAAAAAAAAAATTACTCAAATAAAGACATATGATATAAAACACCTGGAACAGATAGCAAACACATTTGCAGAAAGCTGAGCAAAAGGGGAAGAACACATACCAGATGTTATTGCATGGAGACACTTGGACCTGATTGGCTGGAAAAGCAAAGCATTTTTTTCATTTTATATACATATATATATACACACACACACACACATACATATATACCTTAATAAGCACATACTGCCTCTTTGAGATTTTGTCCATGCACCAGAACGCAAGTCTTTGAAATTCACAGCATGGATTAAAATCATTTTAGAAGTGAACACTGGAGATTTGTCTCCTGCCTGTAAGACGCTGGCTGACCTTTTGGCAACTCTTGATCAGCTGTCTTAGCGGGGAGCTGCCAGCCCTCTTCATGATACAATGAACATGCCTCTGCCCAGTATGACACAAGAAAGCCTAGCATTTTTGCTTTTGGTGTGCCTTGCTCTTTCTCCTTTCTCTTATGGGTCATGCTCATTATGCTCCTGCCCTGGGACCAGCAGGGAAACTCCTTCTGTGGCCTAGTTACTGCAATATCATTTTCTCCTCTCCCCATGACTAGTCTTTCCTCTTGCCTCTTGGAAACTCAGTCGAAATATAATAAGAAAAATTATCTGAACAGCCGACGCAGTCATCACGCTAAGGTCTCTTGCACTGACCTCTATTCTCTCGTATCGGCTAATCCCCATGTTTGACTGCCAGATAAGAACCACCTCTCTTTACAGCGGGGCATCCAGCCTCTTAAACCTTCGCAAAACTGCTTTTCCTTTCCTCCTCGAAGCCCTCCCACTGTCTGGAAGGGGAGAGCAGCAGTGGGATGACGCTGCACACCCTGCTTACCATTTGCACTAGCCATTGCCAGTGCCAAAATGCCGCACTGGCTGCACCTCTGGTCAAGACAGTACGTTCTTCTGACGCCCACAGTAAGTTTCAGAAATAAATGTGAATGCATTTCATTCAATGTACAGCCTGTTAAAACTGATTAGTATTTAAAACACATGAAATTATTCATGCATTTGATTCAAAATCAGAAAATGAGATCTCTCATAAGAAGGGAAAAGATTCAGAAATACTGAAGAATGGGGCTGTAACCACTGACAGCTTTGATTCTTAAAGACCTTAGCGACCTTTGGTAAAATTTTTAATATTTGAAGATTTTTAATTCTGAAAGATTTTAACTACTTTTGGTAACATCCTGACATTTCCTACACTCTTCTAAGAATCTTAAGAAACATTAATTTAAGTTTTCTATTTCATGTTAAACAAAAAGTCTAATTCAATTCTTCACCAAGTTAACCTACAAAAAGTCTCTTAGGACCAGACTGAACTAAAATCACTATTATCATGTAGTCCCAGGCACTGCTACGAATACATTATGTGCAGTTATTATTCTTTGATCATTTCTATTACTCTCCTATTTCATTTCTCTGTATGCACACCTGGTTTCTGACTTGTCTGAAGTATAGTTTGGTGTACGAGCAGCATGACAGAGCCAAGCAGTGAGGTCCAGCTCCCCTGCCTCAGCTTGCCTTCCTGCCACCTACCCTGAAGTCAGCCCTTCCATTCCTTTGACTGGCCAGGAAGTTGAGTTAATTTACAAAAATGACTGAAAACTAACTTGAAAAAAACATATGCTAGGTTAGCAGTTGAACAGGCTGGCTCAGTGACAGGGCAAATATTGCAGCCAACTTCAGGAGAGAAGCATACAGAAGAAGGGAAAGGAAGGGAAGGGCCTTGCTTTCAACATCTGCAAGCTGTCCCTGCTGCACCGTGATGTTAAATCTATAAACTGTCAGGTGTGGCATGGGGACTACTTTTTTACTTTGTTTTCTTGGCAGCTTCTAAATGACCGGGGCTCCTTGGTGATGCTGCAAAACAAAGAGCATTAAGTGATGAAGTTAAAAATAATTATGCTTGGTCATGTTAACAGTATGTAAGGAATATTGCAAGGATTTTTCCAGTAGCCAAGGTGAGAAGTGTGTAACACTAGCATGTGTTACTTGCTTTATGGCCTATTGGCAGGCTGTCATAATAAAGACTTTTTCATACAAGAAGTATAATCACACAATCTAACTGTGTGCATCACAGTTTCCACTGGCTATACTGGTGACTGCTATTATGACCGAACTTTTTTGTTTATATTTTAAAAACCCATGTCAGCAGTGCGCTCTGCTTCCTGCAAGCCTGAAAGCAGAAGGAAATTACAGTCTGACTCAGACGCGTAATGCACTGGATTCAATGAACGAGCATCTAATGGTAAGAGAAACTTCAGTTCTGTTCTTTTCTTAAGGAAAACAGGAAGAAACATCCTTTCATGGAGTGGTCTAGGGATGTACTGGCCAATACCACACAAATCCCTCACTGCAGTCACACCACAGAGGTATCACAATCCCCCCAAGCATGATATGATATGATACTAAACCAGACGACTCAATGCAAGCTTAGTGGTTTCCAAAACCTTTTTCTTGGTCTGATCGTGACCTCTCCTTGGCGTACTCCATGGTAGCAGTGGCTGCACAAAACTGTCCTGAGGTTGTTCCTTCTCATTGCTGGTCCCGAGTGACTGCACCTGCACAGCAGCTCTGCTTTGCTCTGTACCCTGCTCCTGGCCGGGAGGAGAGAGAAAAGAGATGCTCAACCCACGGGAACTGGGTTGGCTGAAGAGCCTGTCCCAGAGTGCCTGTGGCTGGGTAGTGGTCAAGGCTCAGCAGCATCTGCTGGTCCAGAGCAGGGCCTGGGAGAAATTGCAGCCCATCACTATGATCTGTGACTAATGGCTTTGGCACTGTTGGATCCTGCAAAGGCACCCAGATCCATGGCCTGCTTGGGAATGCCACCTCTGGCACTCAGGGGAACACAAGAAGTGGGGTTTAGTGCTTGGAGGAGCACATCAAGGGCACAACAAGACTACGACATCAAAGGGGACCTGCAGAGCCAGGTCTGGCTAGGCTGTTTTAAAAGAGATCAGTTTACTGCAGCTTTTCTTCAAGGATGTCAGAAGCTTCTCACTCCTACTTCAGCTCATGTATAAGGTGGCTACTAGACAGCAAAAATCTGCATGGGGGCAATTAATTCTGAGAACTTGTTGTGAAACGTAGGCTGCTGTGACAAGCAGAAAAAAAACATTTCTGCTAAATCACTATGAACTGCTTCCCCAACTACAAGTATGCACACAGCTGTAAAAGAAAACAACATCTTGCTTTAAAGTGAACTCCTGTTAATTCTTGAATGAGGGGCTTGAACAAGCTCATGCTAGTCTGGTTGAGTTTGCTCATCATGGCAGCATGCACACAACTTTCAAATCTGCCTCTTTAAATATCATTTACTGCATAAGCTCTCTAAAAACTGAGGTCAATAGCAAACCATCACACTGACGAATCATATACTGAACTTTCAAGAGCAGTTACAACAAACAGTCCTTTGCAAAGGCATCGCGAAAAATGGCTGTGCATATATTGAAGGATTTAATGAGAAAACATACACAAGGAGATGGCTGAAAAGCCCAACAGTGGTGGAATTACTCAAATAAAATGCATGTACATCTTTCCTACTATCTCTCTTGCCTTCTTTTCAACAGTGGGATCCACCTGAGATCTCAGAACATTTCCAGGATGAAGGGACAAGTCATTAGCCCAGCACTTGCTGGGCTCTTGAGTTTTGTGCACGTCACTAGAAATCGCTTTCTCACCATGCATGTTGGTGATGGTGATCCTTGGCTGAAATTTCAATCCATTAGCAATGACCATAGTCAAAACTTCACCTAGGAATGTCTTCTTATTAAATATGGAAAAAAAACCACACACAGTAATGAAGCCAAAAGAGAAAAAAAAACACCAACAAAACATAGTGGTGGTAGAGGAACCAATGTATGGGATATGTCATCTTTACTGCCCTTGCAAGCAAAATACAACTTTTAACGGTGTAACTTCTGCCTGAAGGGGAAAGCAGTCTTCCTTTCTGCCTGGTATAAGGGAACGACGTGCCTGAGAATGGGCCTGGCTCTGCTGCAGAAATGGCTCCAATGCCTGAAGCAGGGCACAGCTGTGGGACTGCTGTGCCTGCCAAGTCTGGGCAGATTAGGATGGTATTCAGTGGTCATCCACCCACGAGGTTCAGCAGCCTCTGCACTACCCAAGGGCTGCCCACAAACAGCAGACATGTACAGAGACTGTAACATTTTATGTCACACTTCCTCTGCTGCTGCCTTTTCCTCTGACACTTCGCAGCGAAACCAGTGTCTTGGCTTCCACCAGCCACATACGGACTTGCAGGATTTGACCATCTCTAGACTCCCACTATAGGCTCATGCCTCCGTAGGGCTGTCAGATACATGCCCCCAAAACACAGGGACATTTGACCAAAGTATTTTGCTTAGGATAAAGATAAATTCTCACAAGTCCATAAAAATAGAGACTACATCACAGAAACAGCACAACAACCCAGTGAAAATATGTTCTTGAACTCTACAGGACAGTCTAACCTGATTTGAATTGGACAGCTTAATTATATATTTTGTTATAGGCCACGGCTTATCTACTTACTGTAGTTCAAAAGGTAAATACTGATTTAAGTGCAATTTGGCTGTGGAAGAAATCTCTTGTACAACTCAACTGTATAGCGTCTCAGTGCCTCTGTAAGAGGTCCCCTGCTTAAAAGCAATGCAAGTCCCTGCTTAATAGCAATGCAAGTGCTTTTCAGTCTCATAAACTTCACAAAATGGTTGAGGTTGGAAGGGACCTCCACAGGGCATCTTGTCCAACGCCCTGCTCCAGCAGGTATTGGAAGATGTAGTCATTTCTGATGGTGTGGCATCAGCAACAATCCCATATTCTGCAGCTAGCTCTGATGCATGTATTGGAACAAGGTAAGAACCTGAATAGATAACTACAGCCGTACCCTATAGCCATACTAGTTCTGCAATTCTGGGATGGGCACACAGGTAGAAAGGCATTTTTCTGAATACATGGAGAGGCCAGTCCAATTGGTTAACTAGGCATTTTTATGTATAAACAAAACATTAAAGAATTAATAGAATGATTGATTAAATGAAATACAAACATTCAGCTTTCCATACAGAAGAAACAAGTTAATCTATTTATACGTGCATTAGTAATGAAGAAAAACAACGTGACAAGCAAAAGTGTCACCCCTTAATTTCATTAAAATTGCAGCAGTTTTTTAAAATAAATTCTAGATTCTTTCAAAGTAACATATTCTTTTGACTTGAATCTCCTTCCTACAACCTTCTTATAGCCTTCATACACTTTTGAGGCCCCTAGTACTACTTAAAAACTCTGCAAGAAAGCTTTCTTTAATATTCAGTTTCATAGAATCTTTATATAAGCAAATTTTACCCTGAGAGCAATCTAAACCTCATTTCTAGTGTGCTGAACGCATGTTCAGATGCATTCTGGATAGGTACATGTGTCTCATCCTCCCTCATGCACACACAGAGAGCACTGCCCAGCTCCTCACTGAACACTGGCAAACACTGAAGATGTGTCACTACCAACTGCTGGAGCTTCCATAAATGCCTCCTTCAAAGTAACCTGAAATGCTTCACTGTTTTCAGATTTTTCATCTTCTCTGAAGTCTAAGCAACAATGTTGTTTTAAGACAATAACAGCAAGAAAGGGCAGATAGCACAGAAGTCATGCTTCAAAACAGCTTCAGTAGCACTTTTTTTTTTTTAAAAAATGTGCAGTATTTCTCTTTACTCAAAGAGGAAGACTTAGGAGACTTGCTCTGGAAGGGACATCCTGGGTAGCTGAGCCTACTCTCCACTATTGTAGTGGCTGCACAATATAATCCCTTTCAGATTTGCTAGAAATTAGTATCATTCACTGTACAAGCTCCCCAGCCACTTAGTTCATTTCTTTGTCAGTGCAGAACCACAGCTGGATGGCAGTTAAAAGCTGCAACACCTAGTTTTCAAAAGAACCCTTCATGCAACACCAACCCACAGAGATTAAACTTTTTTTTTTTAACATCCTATGATGACAGATGAGCTCAGCTGCTAACACTCCTTTCTCTTAAACCTCACAAACATATCAAACCTTGCAACACATTTTAGATTCTGCTGTAATTATACAATTTTTGAACAGAAATTATTCCAGCTCTGATCTTTCCTGCAGCCTACTCAATAGTGTTGCTATCAGTAAGAGTTTCTACCTACGGTTGTGGCCATCTCTGCTCTAACTGAGAACTGAATTTGACCCTGGCCACAAACAGAATTCTCCCTATCAAAATGTGATATGATATGCACTCAATAATTCCTAAAATGACAGCTTTCCACTATTTAGCTAGTATATGTACCATGAAGGTCCCTGCATGCCACAGGGCAGTTGTAAGTGGAATATGACTTGTGCCAGGCTGTGGGTTGGCATTTTGCACAGGGTGCAAAATGACTCAAACTGCTGTGGACATCTATGGATTGGCAGGTGTGACACGACACTGTCAGTGCTGGTTTAATCTATAAATCTTGTATAACTGAGACTGAGTACCAGTAGGAAGAGAAAAGTAGACCTTTAAAGCTGGAAACAGTCCATAGTATCCAGCAGGAACATTTGCCAGGACCTCCTGGAAACCTCAACTGTCTTTATGAGAAATGTGGCTCTTTTCATTAGTTTAGGAATCAGAAAAACAAACAAACAAACAAACAAACACAAAAAAATAGAGACTGTATTAAACCCTCTTCTTTCTGGAAAAGTAAAAACTAAGGCCCTCCAGGTCTCCTTAAGGGTGCTTTTGCAGTTTGCTTAAAGGATTTAGCAATATTTTTGATGTAACCAAAAGCATTCTATAGGAAAGGAAAAACAAGCATATTTAAAACTCATTACAGGCATATGAAACGTAGAATAAAATATGGCTAGGAGATGTACTGAGCCACTGTCTATTTGGAACAGAAATGTCCAAAATGTTCTCATTTCTTGCAACAGGGCTAGTGCACTAGGTAAAATTCTAACAAGCTAGGCTGTGTATATCAATGCACATTCACAAAGAAACATAATGAGTACAGAACAACAATCAAGAAAAGCATTCATAAAGAAAAAGGTCAATAGTTTCATTTCTTTGACAATGCTGCAGTAGCTCAACATGTTTGTTATTTCTCATTAAAAAATAAATCTTTGATCTGCCAGGCCAGGTCTGCCACGTTCGAATCTCGTCTGAAAACACATCTATAAAGCTTTTTTAAAGAAAAAAAGTCAGCCTTTACATAAACTGAAACCAAACTAACAAGCATATTGCGTTAAAGATTTTAAATTAAGTTAGTGATTTTTAATTAAGTCAATTAATCCCCTCTCTCCTTCCTGCCGGTCTCCCTTTCCTCCCCAAAATGAGCCTTTACGAGCAAGAATATAGCACATTTTAACTTGATCTGACTCGTGAGATGTGTGGCCAACTGTTTTGCCTCATCACCCTAAAGCAAGGGTGGAAGTACACCCCCTCTCTTTATGTAACTAGCTCCTCTTGCTTTCCTTGCTCTTGGTTCACACAAGTAACATCACAACAAAGCTGGCTCCACTTAGTTGCTTACAAAATGCAAGATGTGACACTTAAAACTCAGTGTGACACTTAAAACCCAGACAATAAGCAGCAAGACTAACACAACCTCACCTAAAGGCCACTAGATTTAGCCTGACGGGCACCTCAGTCCTAGCACCTAGGTTAACTTCTCACTGGCCAAGTGCCCTCAAAGGCCTTGGGCTGGCTAGTAGGAAACCCAGTAGGAACATCAATAGGAAACTGGTCTTAGGTTACATAAACCTAGGGTCATTTATCATTTCCCTTCAAGTAAGCTTGCAGTCACAACCTAGTTTCAAGTGAACAACTTCTGGCATCAGAAACCTCCCCATTGGCTTCACCATGCATTTTTGCTGAAATGCTCACGAGAACATGAAAAAGGCCAAGACAGAGATATCCACTTTTGGAGTTTCTACTTGGACCAACGGAAGGGGAAGGTCAATTTAAGTTTCAACAAATTGCAGCTGGAATATTACAAGAAAATATGGTCATCAGGTCACCTGGACACCACCACCACCAAGAAGTCCGGAACACTCTACAAGTAAAACCTCACATTGGAACAGAGCTTCCTCTAAACACTGTTTCTCTACATCAAAAGATTTTGTCTGTTTCAATCTTGCTGTGAATATATACTCCTATTCCACCCTCTTTTGAGTTGTGAGTGTTCACAGTCTTCAGAGTGGCAGAAGAAAGAGATATGCACTGACAGGTATCTGGAAAAGTTAAAATATCAAAAGCTGTCTCAAAACCTGGAAACCAACCACAGAACCTCAAAAATGAAAATGCCTTTGCACCAATTCATTATTAGTTCTCTTGGGAACACTACTGCAGTTGGAGTCAACATTTCATGACAATAAGTTCAATTTTAACCCCTTCTGCCCTTTTCCATTCAAATTCTTCAATTTCAACTCTTCTCTTTGAGAAATGGTGGTTCCAGAAGAATATATAGACTTCAGGAGTTGTGTGTGTGTTTTTTTTTTAATAAACTAAAGTTAAAATATTGTTAGATTATTTATATCTAGTCTGAAAAGTGGGCTTTTAGAAGCTGAATTTAAATTTACAGTGTATTTTCTATATTTCCAAGGAAAGTGGACTTGCACGTTTGAATCATAATCAGAAAGAAATTTTAGGATTCACTTAAAAAAGAGAGAAAAAAAGAAAAAATACTGCAAACAAATGTAATTGTTTCCACCCTGTGGAATGTGCAGCTATTACAGTAGTTTAACATGGCACTTCTGAGTGTGAACAACTGAAAATATAGTCTTCCTATCACAGCCTTTCTTAAAAACTGTTTCTTTTAAAGCATATCCTTAGGCTGCAGGCTGCTCAGCAGCTGGAAGCGCACATTACATCTCCCAGAGCAGGTTGCAGAGGGTCATTTTTCTAAAATCTCCTACTCTGAGACTATTTTGGCCTTACAGACTGACAGCTTTTCATGCATAGAAAGACAATTTGCTGGTGCCACTACCTTTTCAAAAAGCAATTATAAAGAAGTAATAAAGTTTAGCAACATCTCATCTTCAATATCCCCTGCACATGAGGCAAAGCCTGAAGCAAGGTTTGTCATACATACCTGACATCACATTTGAAGGCTGTCTTCCAAAGAAACATTAGCAGCTGAGAATATTGCCTTATTTAACTATCTGCAAAAGGAACTAGCAGATTTGAAACCTCTTTTGTGTGATTTTTTTTTTGTTTGTTTTTCACTGAGATGCTACGATCTAATAAAGCTATTTCAGCTAAGTACTTTTCAGATTCTGCTGCGCTTCTCTGACTTTGCCAGTACCATCTTTGTTCCATACATTTTCTATACACTTTTCCTGAAGGAATATGGCTCTTCACTGTCTTACAGCACTATGATACCTAGACACTGGCAAACAGAGCAGAAATTCACCACAGAGATCTCCAGGTAAGTTGTTTTGCACATTAATATACATATTAACATAGGGTTTCATTTTTGTCACAGCAGAGCAACATGTTCCTGCCTGCTCTCTGAGTGCTTCATATATGTTTAACATAAGTTAAAATTAAAAGAACAGTCAAAGGTTTGCACTCGCAAAAGATAGTCACAAGAAAAAGGCCAAGTTGGGTGGATATTCCATTATATATTTTCTGGGCACTTTGGAAGCCCAGATGTTCATTAATGCAGCTCTGATGCCACTGTGCACCATGCTGAGTGCAGCCTGAGTATATTCCTCATGATATTGACCTTTGTCACTGGAGTGGCAAAGATGGCATCTAGTTGGGCTTGAAAATAACCGTGTGGGTCCTATTTTCAGCGCCTGAGAACGTCAGGATTTAGCCACCTCTCCCATCCCCCCCAGACTCTGAGGCAGGAGAAAATCCTATCCCAGCTACTCAGGTCAGTAGCTGGGATATTTCCTTTCAGATGTTGGGCTTGACCTGTTACCTACATCTCTTCCGGTCAAAACCACAAAATGATTTTCTTCCACGTTCACAGACTAGCCTAGATGAATAAGGAGAAAACACCAATGACTGGAAACAGCACATCAGTAGAGCTTTTGCCTGGCTTACTTCTTCATTTGAGTCACCTTCAAATTTGTCATGACACTATGCGAGCGCTGAAGCAAATATACGCTCCATTATGAAGCAAGGCAACCAGAACAAAATACATGCAAGCAGAATCAAGGATGACTGCAGCAAATACGGCACTACTTTCACCTCTGGTATCTCAGCCTCATGTTTTCACCCTCCCACAGGAACAGGTAGCTTTTCACTGTCTTTTTTTTCCCACTAAATTTATTAGATTTGTTTGCTTGCTATATGTACTACTACCTATGAATTTTTCAGAAGTGGCTTCATCCGTTACTATCTGTGTATATAATGACTGCTACAGTGGACCCTGACCCTAATAGGGGTCTCTAGGGTCTGCGCAGTACAGTTGAGCATTAATTTGGCTTTGCATATCTGCCTGAAATAATGACAGCAACCAGCAGGACTGGCCCTGGAATTCTGCTTTTCCTCTGCCTGCTTGGCTACAGGGCTGCTGCTTGGTCTGACTTCTTAATTCTTACTTTCAGGTGCTGATCCAAGCTGATTCCTTGCGTCTCCCATTTGTCTTTGTTCCTGAATTGATTAGAAAAGGACTGAGAATCTCAGTAGCACACTGTATCTTAAAAAGCTCTTCCTGACGATTTCAGTGGAGGCTTTTCTGTAAAAACTGAGGAGAACAAAAACTCCACAGACATTAGAGATGTGAGACTGAATCCTAAATAATCAAGCAGATTGCATGCAAGATGCTAAACATCCCTTGCAAGGCAAGGCTTTCATTCTCCAAGTATAAATCACAAAGAACAACTAGTATTAAGTCATCCGGACTCTCTCTGTGGTTCAGATTTGTATTTTACTCTACATTGTTTGTCCATTTTGCTTTAAATACGCTGTTGTTCAATGTTTTATCTAGATGTCTGCCTGAGACGGTGAAGTATAAAGAAAGACATAAGCTATGCTACCCCTGAGCCCAGTCCTCAGATCCCCTTTTCCCCTGTACACATACAATGCACATGCAGAACAACTGGAAATGGTATTTCTAGGTACGTGTTTGTGTACCATCGCACTTTTTACAATGGCACTTTTCCTTACTTACAAGTTTCATCGTAATAGATAATAAATCCCTTACATCTTTCATATTCAGCGACCATTAACAAAACGCTTGTATAGTCTGGTGTGACAATTCAAATGAAACTTGAAACTTCATGTTTACTTTGCCTATTTGTTTATCCTGATTTCTGGGCAAAACAGACAGCTGTGTAGGGTCTAGCTGTACTTCAGAGACAGTGTGCTTGCTTTTGGCAATAATGTTGTGAAAGCTGGCTTATGTGGCCCTCTCTTCTCTTGCGCTTCACATTTCTTTCCTCCTGCTGTACTGGCACAACTACTTCTGCATCAGGGAACTGATCCAAGAAAAAAATTGGTTAGCTTCTGGATTGAGCTCACAATGTAGCTGCACAACAGAAGGGCAACACAGAGGCAGGAATAAGAAATCTGTGACAGAGAGAGGCAAGCTGGTAACTGCCACAGCATTGGTATGCAGAGACAGACATATAAATGGGAGCCTTCACTACTGAAGGAGAATATTTACTTCCCAGCCTCCCCAACCTTGTCTACAGGGCTGCCACAGAACTGTTTTTGCAACGATTTAAAAATGTGTTGCCCCAGGATTTCATAGACCTCATGATGGGACGCTGATTTTTCTGACAATTACGTCTAAACTGCTGGGCAAAGACTATCAGCCTCTTCCAGAATCCAAGTCTGGGCCAGCACCTTCCTCTATTGCTTCCCCTTGGCTTTCTGCAGGAGGGAAGCACAAGTCTGATAGGCTCAGATGGGGGACACTACTGCATGTACCTACCGTGCACCCTGATCGTGCCACAGGGACAGCTCAGCGTGTCTGCAGGGTAGGAGAGAGATTTGGGAACCAATAGTTTCATTCTTGCTCTATACACAACGCCAAAATGTACATAGCAGATGTGAAACAGAAAACCAAACAAAGAAATTAGACTTTAAATTTGGTCCTTGTTTCACAGCATTTTTGAACATCTCTTTCTGATATCTGCTGTACAGAAACACTGTATTTCATGTCTCAACATATGGAAAAGAAGAACAATTTTATGACCAGAAAACTTCACTATCCACTCACATAGCCTGGCAGGAGTCTTTAAGGTATATGTAACAACCCAGAGAACATTTTTAGTACCAGCTAAGCTTCACTTGGTGACCCTTTCAAACCACTGCTGGCCGTCCAAACCACCATTGCTATGTTGGCACTGGTGCCAGTCTCAAAATGAACCTAGGACCTCAGCTCACTGGAATTTTAGGTCCATGATAACTATTTAGTGCAACATCCGCACAAGCTTTTAATAGAGCCACCAGGACTTATGTCATACTCCAGGCACGTGGGACCCAATCTGCTCAGTCTTTAACTAGGTCCCATCAGTATTCTGTCTCCAGGACTGTGTTAGGTGCTAATGCAAGTGTTAATAACTTTCAGTATTAACTGCTGTCTAGGGAGTTTTTCCACCTTTTCCTCCCCATTTACTGCTGCTTAAAAAAGCCCTATTAATAGCAAAGAAGAACAGTCAAGTGGTTGCAAGACAACAGTGGATCAGATTCTTACCAAGCACTTTCATCCTCTTCCAAAGGCTGATTATTCTTCACAAAGACATTTTAGACATACACAGATCAAAATAATTACTTGAGAAGTTATATTAATAGATTTAATGAAGAGCTATCAAAGAGACTTGAAAGCGTCCTATGACAAGCTATATGTTGGCAGGGTTTTATGGAAGGAACAAAATGGGAGGCAGAAAAGGAACTGCTGGTATTCCCTATGCTGCCCATACTGCTGTACAGCACACGAAACTCAGTGGACTTTGCAGGTGACAAGACACCTTCGAGGAGACTTTGTGGTATTAAAGCCCCTGCTCAGGTTCGTAGTAGAATTATTTATGAATCTTCCCTCAACTACAGAGACAGTACTGGTGGGATTTCTGGGGCCTTACACAGCATGACAGGACATCACACTGAAGAGAGCATAATCTAAAGAGCTTGTCTAAATTGAAAAACGGGAGGTATTTACCAACATAGAGCAAAGACTCAGGCAGTACCCATTATCTATTGCAGAAATTAGCAAATGGTACATGGGCTGAGGGAGATTAATGACCATGGATGCTATGAAAGATGGAAAAAAAAACCTAACTACTTTTTCTCCTGCGTCAGACATACAACTTTTAAAATATCTAGATGCTACTTTCCCAGTGAACTACATTTTTTAACCATATCATTCAATCCTGGCTAAGCCAGACCCATAGAACATTGTAAAGTATCAAATCCCAAATCCACCTTCCGCTCCTCCAAAGTTGGTGCAGCTCAGAACCTCTTCAAGTTCAGATCTTAGCCAAGGTAAGCCTCCGTCTAGCTCACACTCATGATGTCTGTAAAGCTTGTAATTCCACCCATGCTGGACTTTTCAAAGATGTTATATTGGCGTTTTGTATAACCCACTACTAAAAAATCGGGCAGCACAGATTGCTACTATGCATTACTGGGGAAAAAAGATCCTTAGATTATCTTCTTTAATACCCTCCTGAAAGCTGAGAAGTAATAGGGTCATAGAATCATAGAACGGTTTGGGTTGGAAGGGACCTTTAGAGATCATCTAGTGCAACCCCCCCTGCCATGGGCAGGGACATCTTCCACTAGATTAGGTTGCCCAAAGCCTCATCCAGCCTGGCCTTGAACACTTCCAGGGAGGTAGTATCCACAAATTCTCTGGGCAACCTGCTCCAGTGTCTCACCACCCTCATAGTAAAGAATTTCTTCCCCATATCTAATCTAAGTCTATCCTCTTTTAGTTTAAAGCCATTATCCCTTGTCCTGTCACTACACACCCTGTTAAAGAGTCTCTACCCATCTTTCTTGTAGGCCCCCTTTATGTAGTGAAAGGCAGCAATAAGGTCTCCCCAGTCTTCTCTTCTCTAGGCTAAGCAACCATAACTCCCTCAGCCTCTCTTCATAGAAGAGGTGTTCCAGGCCTCTGATAATTTTTGTGGCCCTCCTCTGGACCTGCTCTAATAGGTCAAAGCAGAAAACTCAGCTGAAATGAGCTCTTACGTATTTCACACGGTTTTTTTCGTGCTCCTTTTTTTCCCCCCAATTCCAGTTATTCAGTTTTTCCACCCATCCGTTTTCAGCAACTGACTACGGAAATACCGCATTGCAAGATGTTATCCCACGATCCTGCACAAAATCTCACCACAAAGAGCAAACAGTCACTAAGACTAAATATTGAACAGTCTTTGGGCTGTAGACCTGCCCAAGGGACTTGATGAGGGCTTGGATCTTGGCAGAAACCAACTGAGAGGAACTGCTGGTTCATTTTTTAGTGGTCAGTACTACTACACAGGAGATGCTTGGTTTAGCAAGAAACCCTAGGGACAGGCCCCCAGATGAAGACTGTCCAAACGTTCATAGCACACCATGTTGCCAAGGGTCCTACGGAAGACATTATCTATTCAGGAGCATGGGGCGAAAAATGAAGGGAGAGAAGAAGAAATGTCTGCTGAGCACACACACAGAAATAAAAAGAAAAGCACTGGCTGAGTTCCAGAAATAAAAAACTGGCCCTACTGAAGTAGGTGGGAGCTTTGCCATCATATTTCAATGGAGACAGAATTTCACCCAATGTGAAGAATACTCTGGAAATATCCTCCCTCCAGACACACTGTGGGAGCTCTTCTGGCTCCCAATGCTCACTGCAAACACAGAAAGGGAAATTAAACCCAAACCAAGAAAACAATACCAGAATGATTAATCAACAAACCCAAAGGATGCAGCAACAATTAAGCAAAAAGTGTTGCAGAAATGGGAAGAAAGAAGGCAGCAACTCCCTTACCTCCTGGACCACTGACCTTTGCCAGGAAAAAGAAGGGATGCAAAGATGGATGCTTGTGGTGCTGAGTACATCGTGCTCCATTGGAGGCAGTCTACAGAGATTCAATAACGAGAGGAAGAAAAACTTCTAGCACAGATTCAGCCTTGGAGTATATTCCTGTCCCCAGCGCTACATAAAGAGGCCAGAATCTAGTAACTTCAGCAAGTATTCCTAGGAGCAATCAGTGTCAGCAGTTATAAATTCCCAGGCAGGAAAGTTCACAGAAAGGGCACACTCAGCAAGCTCTGCACTTGTGTAACTATGAGGATTCTGGAAATGAGAAATACAATGCCTGAATACAATAAACAGACACAATGCTTATAAAGCCCCAACTATATGACAGCTATGACCCAGTTATTCAGCCTACAGTCGCCCTCTGATTTAGTTAGCATTTGGTTTCATATCTCAACTACACAGTGGTCCTGGATGTTCCCTATTCGCCAGCTTAGAGTTCAGGCTGCCTGAGATCCTAAGCTCTACCTTTCAGAGTGCCTGAACACCCTCAAAGCCACATACGTCAGCTAGAGGTATAAATTCCCATCACTGCTGGAATCAGCCTCTAGCTTCCAACCAAAGAGCTCTTCTTGGCTGTGAGCTCCACTACAAAAAGAGACAAATGGCTCTGTTTCTGGGAACTACTGCAAATTGTACCGCTTTGGATGCGGTGATGACAGCATGCAAACTTGCACACCTACAACTGACTAATATTGAAGCACTGTATTCCACTGTGAGATGAGAAATCCAGATGAAGATTCCTGGCTACATAGCAACAACAGGTGAGTGAGCTCTGGGAGCTCTGTGGTTTGCTGCCTCATTACCTGTGTGCCTGGACAGACCACTGGCCTTGATGCAAGTTCCTCATCCACGGACTTTGCTGTCAGCCCTCAGGATTGCCCAGTGTTAGCGACTATTGCCCAATGCCATCAAAGGTAAGGGAAAAAAGGGAGGGTATGAAGGCAGAATAAAGCATCTGCAGCCCTGTTGTGCTCCTCTGGCTCAAAGCAAGCTTTTCAACCAGTTACTTAGCTGGCAATTTGGAAAATGAAGAACAAATGTGTTTGGACTGACAGTAATCCTTCTGCAAACTCTCAAAAACAAACCTGGAGGGGAAGAGAGTGGCTGCAGAGTTACTGAGCTCTTGTGCTCCCTGGCTGCCTCAGCACCATTGTTACCACTGATGACAAACAAAAAGAACTGCTTCTCAGTGTGCCAAGATCCTGGGATGAAAAGCATGGACTACCCCTAGTGCTGGGCTTTACACCAGGCTGCTGGCTCTTCTCAGCGTGGGCCACGCAGCTGTGGGTGTAAAGAACACACCATGGCCCTCCTTTCCTGCCTCAATACCAGACCTTGTAAAGAACAGTGAGACAAGGGTAATTATCTACCAGGGGAGCTGCTGGCTTCAGGAGCATTAAGAGGGTACAGCTGAGACCAGAGTCTAGCCCAGTCTTTAGTAGCATTGCGGTATCGTGAAGCAAAATTTTTCCTTCACAGTTTAAATCAGTCTCAAATGTATTTAAAAAATAGTTACTGGAAGGAACAAAACAACATCTCATTTTGAAAAGCCCTTGCCAGCACCCAAGGAGGCTTGAGAAAGTCACAGCCCTCCAGCTGACAGGCTGTCCACAGATCACAGCTGGGTCTATAACCTTGTTGCTTGCCCTTGCTGGATCCAGGATTTTGACCATAAAAGGACCCAAACTGAAACAAGTACCTAATCCACCCAGGGAGAGTTTAAAAATCCACTTCTGGGTCACTTATGGCTAAGGTCACAAGTCCAGTGTTTTCAGAAGTTATTTTCACTGCCACAACACTGGCTGTGATACGAGGGAAAATGTGATCATTTCAGCCTAGTCCCCTCACGTCTCTCCCACCTTTTACACATCATATTTTTGCTTGGCTTCACACTCAGGCCCAGAGTAGTATGTAAAAATGCTTGAAAATATATACTTATTTTTTCTAGGACCTATGCTGGCTCTGTATACAAACCCATATTTTACCATATTCTTCTACCTCCCTTCAAGTATATCTGATGATTTTCTACAATATTCTTGTCAATACTAATACACCAACTGGTATCAAATAGATATGTATTTTCTACTGATCTGCTATTTTACCTAAAAAATTTAGACTAGTACATTCCTCACTCAAAACAGCTGACAACTGTTCTTTTTGAACTGTCAGAAGTAGATTTTCAACAAAGAACATCATTTTTAGGAACAGAGCCATGCAGACATATTGCGAGTTACTAGCTCAAATGGTACCTCTTGAACAAGTCAAAACTAAACACAATGAAAACATCCAAAATTCTCCTTTTTAGTACAAATTGTCAGCATTATTTCACCATGCTCAAGTTTTCAAGTGCAGGAACTCTGACCATTGATCCTTATGAAATGAGAAATTCAAGTATGAATAAATAATCAGATGAGCTTCGGTTGGCGTAAGAAGACAAAAGGAAAGGCAAAAACAGAATTCAACATTCTTTTTTTCTTGACCAAAGGCAGTAGAAGTGATTGCTGCATTTAGTATTTATTTTATGATATGCAGGTAAGAACAACTTCCGTATGGTAATGTAGCCCAGTGATGAAAGGCAGGCCAAAACAATGTCTGAAGATGGCCATAAGTTTGTATTTCTTTGCGTTGACTGGAATAGCTTGTTCTGTCCATGCAGAGGACTCCAACTAGAGTTTGTTATTCTACACACTGATTTGCACACAGGCTGGGAGTGTTTGCAGTACAGCAGAATGACATGATAGTTACATCTACTTAACCTGTAGATTTCCATTGAGCTTAAGGTAAGGCCACTGCTCCAGTAAAAAAGCCCTCAAAGGCCATTTCTCCCCCCTTAAATATTGGTTTGTGATTCAGGTTTCGAATTACTTCTTTCAGTAAAAATTCTGCCAGAAAGAGGAACTTACTGCTTGTTGAGAAGTTACCCTCCCCAGCCTGGGGAAAGGAGTCTATGTCTTGGATGACTTGTAGTACTCCCACAGTCCGCACCGGGGGATCCAGGGCTACAGAGCTCTCGTTCACTGTTATATCGCTGGCTCCCGTTATCTGGTTGGTCGGTGGTCCTCCTATGGATGCTTCCAAGTCTGGAGGTATATCATCCATGCAATCCGCATTTGGCTAATGGGAACAAAAAGAAGAAAATTGAGCTTTTACTTCATAAAAACATTTAATTTACCTGCTCCTACTTTTTTAGGCTTTTTCACTTTCTCTTAGACACAATGTTCCTATCATCACTTTCTTGATTCCCATAGAACTACTTATGAACAAGTACTGAAAATGGCAACATAAGATGAATAAATGCCCACAGTTTGCTTCCTTAAAACCTCTTAATACAATTTGTTGGAAGAGAGATCCAAAGAACGCATTGGAAATATTCAGTGCTAAACTGTCACTTACAATCTCTAAATATCCTTATTTATACTTCCTAAAGGTTTGGGGAACAGTGTAAATTGAAAAAGTAGTTCACTTATTGATATGATCTGCTCAACACAGGCAGATTGCTGAGTCAGATTACGAATGTAAACACAGACAGTAGCTGAAGGGGGATGATTATCGTTTCTCTAAATTTACATTTTATTGAGCTGATATCAGAGCTTTCAGGAATAGGAATTCACAGAAACTTCCTGTGGGTGCATCTATGTGTGGGTGCAAAAATAGAAGCTAAAGCTGTTGATAAGACAAGTATTTTAAGATCAAAAGATGTTTTCCTTTGCTAATTCTGTACTTCCTGCAAAAATAAAATGATGAGAAAAGAAACAACAAAAAATAATGGGAAATTGAAGAGTTTTATTCATTCCAGACACTTTCCTGGTTTGTGATTCAGACACCAAGGATGGAATCCAGTTCAGTATAATTTCTTCTCTCTTGCAGTTTTGTAGAGCACATGCCTACCCTTACAGAATGAGCCAAGCTCTTCGGGTCAGGTGTTTCCGTTGAGCTTATAGGGAAGCAATGAGAGGGGGCTGCAGTGAGCACCTTTTGCACTGCATCCTGAGCATTAGAGCACCTATTCAGGAAGAGCACTGAGAATTCAAGTAGGCAGAGAGAATTGTTTGTTCAGCAAGATGACTATGTCCAAGCTGAGCACTTAAAGCATTCAGACTAATTTCTACCCTTGATTTCTCTAGGCCTGTTAAAAGTCTGATGCTCCCATTCATACAGCAGTGACTTCTATGGAGCTCCCCATAAACATTGGTGAAAAACATAGGAGTAGAAAGGCTCTTTTTCCTCTAAGAGGAAACAGATTCTTGTGCCATTAGCCCACATAGCTGGGTCTAGTTCTCCCCAAGCCACGGAGCCAACTTTTTGCATAACTATTTCAAGAACTGAGTTTGGAAGTTTTAACATATTGTAGCAAAAACAAGGCCAATTCAGAAATGAGGATACTGTACGTAAGGGTGCAAAGCTTCCAAAATGACAGAGGGATATTGCAAGTTTGAGCTGCAATTACATAGATACTTTGTTAAGCTAGGAAACATGTAAAGGTAAGTTGTTCCCATTTATCTTTATTGTCCAGGAGTCAGACGGCTAATCTGGATCAGTCACTTAGGTTTCCTCTAACTTCAACAATCTGAGATAATTTTGCTGTGTGATTCATCCCACCCTAAGGTAAGCGGTCTGAATTGCCCCCTCTACCTTCCTGCTGCTCACCACTAAACAGAGAGGGGGGCTTAACCTGCTAGACTGGAAATCCAATGTCTGGATGGCTAAAGTCAGAGGAGATGAACTCTGCTCTGTGATTCGATTTTTGCTATGCTTAGGTGTCTCACTTGATAAAGGCAGTTCTGAAAACTCTCAGTACCTGTCTGTCTTCAACAGCAGGCATCTATAAACTAAGCAAAATATACAGCAAAGACATAAACAGGCTTAAAAAAAGGCTTAGCTTTAAGCACAAGAGTAATCCCTTTGAACTCAGAAGGTTACCATATGCTTGTATTTTTTTGCAGAACCAGGAACTTAGCATGTTTAGCTCTTTTCCCATACATTCTCTGTCTGACTGTTGCCACCTCGTGAATATTTTGTCACAAATGTTCCTAATGAAAAAGACAGGAATTTTACACAATCCTCAGATGACTTGTATCCACATGCTGAAGTTTGGGATAAAAAGCAGAATTGTCATTGTCTGGCTCTAGTCTAATCCACAGGCAGTGAGAGCTCCCCACAGCTGGGACAAAGGCACATTCAGCTATACCTGGTTTTAATGAAACCCACTGAACTTGTACTTTTCGAGTGAAACACCAATTATTTATCTGTAGGACTTGTATCCAAAATTATTCATTAGATCTATCATTCTTCCTCTCACCCTCAGCTGTTATGACAAATGCCTTCAGAATTTCATTTTAAAGTTACGCTTGGCTTTAAGGGCAGCGTACCTTAAAGAAAAAAAGATCTGTTTTTTCTTTTCCACTCTAAGAAAAATTATTTCAAATTTTTTTCATGGGATCAGTTGTCTGTCCTTTGCTCTGATTCCAGTTATTCCTAGAATGGTGTTTTATCACTAACTTTTAAACCTTTAAAAACAGAGTATTATAACTGAAAGCCAAACCAAACTTTAAAGATGCTAAAATAACATTGCTTCATATAATTAATCCCTTTACTCCTGAATCATTTTAGTTGGAAAAATACCCACAAATTAAGCAGTATACTATAAAACTGATGATAGGAAATACTGATCGAAAAAAATACATTATGGCTTTTGCTGTCAGAGTGACCCAGATACATCTGCTAAGTTTAATTATATTGGTTTCACTCATTCCCTGCATGTAAGTGCTTTGAGGGCACAATTCCACTAAAGTCAAGGGAAGGCTTTGTATTGACTTCTGAGCGCTTGGCTAAGGCTCTTAGTGAATAGCTTCAAGTCATCCAATCTGCTGCCAAAAATGCAGCTGTCTGCTTCTCCAGCAGATATTTGCAGAAAAGAGGGAGAAGCAGACGGAAACTATTTTATGTGATATGATCATCCCAAAAGCAATGTAAGTCTTTGAAACTGAAAGACCCTTCCACTGATAATTCACTTCAAGTAGCACAGCCAAAAGAGGTTAAGTCTGCAAGCTGGATTCACCAGCAGAGAGACACTGGAAAAGGTTACGCCAAATGCTTGTTGATAGATATTCAGTTAATTATCCTCTGGAGCTGCAGAGAGCCACGGTGAAAAGCTGGGATGTCAGGGTGCTCAGCTACAGTGAAAATCAGTGCAGTCACTTTGGTGCCTCGCTGCAGCCTGAAGAACCTGGTTTTAGGGCAGATAATCTGAAGTCTTTGTTACAAATTAAATGGAGAGTTTAGATGTGAAGTAAATTGAAACATTTAGAAATTGTTTTTTAACCAATCATTTCCTGGAAAATTCCAAGCCTTCCTGCTAAATGAAGCACAATCTATCCACAGTCGCACAAGCCAGCTCTTTAACAACAACTATAGGACAAACATTCAGCTGGCAGGAAAAAACTATACCAGTCCTGCTTATGGTAAGATTTCCTCATTCCTCCCATTGTAAAGTCTGCAAAGGACTTTGGCATATTTGGGCTCAAGCCTCCCACCAGAGACTGCTGCCTGCCTAAGGCTTCTTTTCTCTGCGTGGAAATTTCAGCTAAGATGGCTCAGCAAGACTCAAGAACTTGGTTAGGGAATGGCATTTTGCTTTATCCACTCTACAGAAATGTTTGCCACACCTCTTGCTGAGAAGCCCTAGAGCTTTATGGCTTCTTCCCGGGAAATGTCTTTTCCCACATCAGCCTACTGACATCTGGCTAAATTATGAGCCTCTGAAAAAATCAGTTCATGTGTGCTGATGGAGCCTGGTGGCTTATTTGGAACTGACAACTACAGTCTCCAAAGAGAACAGGGCTTTGTGTGGTGCCAGGAAGCTCACTGTGCCACCAGAAAGCACCGCGCGGGACCAGTGCCCTCCTGGGCTGCCCTCAGCTGCTGCCATGCAGCAGGAAGAGTGAGGATGCACAGTTCCTGTGCAGGTAGAGAACAGGCCCTGTGAGCTGAGCAGGGAGCGGGAGCATGGGCAGCAACACCAGGCAGGCAGGGGCTATGCAGAGGAGAAGCAGGGACAGGAGACGAGGTAGAAGAAGGACAAGCAGAAGTTAAGGCAGATTTTAGAAAGAGAAGGCAGAGAAAGAAGAGGAAGAGCAGCAACTTATAGCGATATATGCATTTTAAACCCCCAAGCTACCAGACGCCCTCAGATTCCTGTTTCCTTTGCTGTCAGCCAGAGGAAACCCCTGACATGAAGGCTACCCTCTGCTCCCAGTTCCCATGGACAACAGCTCCGACTAATTCACCTCAAGGAGCAAAGCTTACATGAAGCTCTCCCCTCTCACTCCCTAAATTTAACCAATGCCTCACATGTGGGAGCCAGTATGCTTTCTCCAAACGATGGAGCGGGCTATTTTCAGTTTGTCTTAGAACAAGCTAGGGAAATTTTTACAGAAATTAATAAAATAAAATCATCTGAACAAATATTGCCAGTGGAACGTTAACATCCAAGCTCTTGATTTCCAGTGTTAAGACAGACCAGCGCTGAGGCTGACTCTGAAATCTTAACTTGACCCCGTTGTGTATGTGTGCTACAAAAATATCCTTAATTACAAGATCAGTACAATTACTTCCACAGAAACTTCATGTGGAAAACTCTCACTGAGGGGAGCAAAATGGATCCCCCTTCTGCTACACAGTACAGAGAGAACAAGACCAGGAGCTGCAAGAACTAAACTGAAGGCTGAGGAAACTGAATGGTGCTTTTAATTGTTCCTGGCAATTACGTTCTCTACCTGCTGTTACAGAGCTGTTCATGTACAGTAAAGCCAGTCATGCAAACCAAAACTTTTGCACATGGCCTGTAGGCATGTTTCCCCTCCCCTTGATGTACCAGCCTAGAATAGCCTGTGGCTGATTTGCAGACATGCTTAGCCTTTGGCAGCTGTCAGTGAAGTCTGTGAGAGCTGTATTCTGGATGTAAATACTGACTGACGGTACTAAACTTTCTGGAAAGACCTTAACATCTCACCACAGGCCTCCCAACAGTGGAGGCCTGATTTGTCTGCATCCCCTCGGTAATGAAACTTGATGAGGAGCATGGTAATGAAATGCTTGGGCAAAAATACCAAAGAAGGAATGGACTGGCCTGAGAGCAGGAATTGTGTGATACCGTACAGTGTGGAAGAAAGCCATGAGACAATATACCAGGTACAGAGAAGAGGTGTCAAAATCCTGTGTAACTGCTCACTGGCAGGCCTGTGAACTGAGATATGGACCCCGGGGAAAAAATTCTGTATTTAAGCCTTGGCGCAGCAATGCTGAATGGCAGAGGTAGACTTCATTCTGTCCTTTCCTGGTATCTGAAACACTGATTTAACAGTTGTATCATCTTCTAGTATTCCAAACATAACATACATTTATAGCAGAAAAAGTAGCCCAACTGTAATGATGTGCTACTCTAACTACAGTGCTCTACTTCATTTTTCCCACTGCATGTTTTTAGCTTGGATTATATTAGGTTGATTAACATACTGGCCTACTTCTGTAAAAACAAACTTCATTGCTTGCTGCAAACCTCTTCTGCAACAACATGTTTGGCTTCCTTGTCTCCATGAAAAAGAACTTTTAGGGAGTGGCTGCATCAGCTCCCCTAATATGTTTGTACGATCTATCTGAATATGAGGAGGAACTTCGGTACTGTGAGGATGACAGAGCACTGGCACAGGCTGCCCAGAGAGGTCGTGCAGTCTCCTCCTCTGGAGATACTCAAAACCCGCCTAGACATGATCCTATGCAACGTGCTCTAGGTGACCCTGCTTGAGGAGGGGTGTTGGACTAGATGATCTCTGGAGGTCCCTTTCAACCTCAGCTATTCTGTGATTCTGTGATCTGTCTTACTTTACATATCGCTCTTTCATATGTGTGCTGGCATGTCACCATCTGTAACTGAGGAGAGTATTTACAGCACCTGTCCATGTACTGACCAGCAGTGTTTCAGTATTGAACTTCACCATCACGTGGCAATCCTCACACACTGTGAGAAAGTGACTCACTTCTTCCTAGATAAGCCCCTGATCTCTGTGAGAACTGCAGTTAGGAAACTGTATGGCAGACAGGACATGCACTATCTGAATGGAAACACGCAACCTAAAAATATCAATTGTTTTAACAGACTCTAACCACATCTAAATGTACCAAATAACAAAGAGCTTAACAATTTCTTATATAGCATGTGGTCTGCCACATGTTTAGTTACTGGTAGAAACCTTCCTAATTGGAATTAGCAGTACAGAGCTTGCTACAGATAGACATTAAAAGAAATCTGACAGAAAAGAGATTTGGCTCCCTAGAATGAGCAGTTAGCTGTCCTCGACTGCTATATAAGGGAAAATTTTATTTGTACACCTTCTGCTTTGAGATTTGAACTGAGTGTTGGATTAAAAAATAAATCTAGCCCTGATTTAGAACACAAACAAAAGCTATGCAAAAGAATGTATAAATCCACTGAAACACCAGTAAACAATCCCCTGCTCCACAAACCGGGCAGCCACAGACATACAAAACCCAACACTCAACACATACATTTGCTAATAGAAGTGGGGTGCAGGGGAGAGGTAGAGTCACACATTTCAGCTTGTATTCCTTAGCAAATTAATTAACAAATCAATAATGTGGTGAGAAGAGTAGGATGGGAGCAGACAGGCAAAGGACTGGGGATGCACCCAAGGGGCTGGTATTTCCCTTCTGCCCCAACCAGCTCCTCTGCAACATGCTTACCGGGATCCCTAGAGCTTTTAAAATATTCATTTTACACATAGGGCAGGTACGATGGTCTAGCAGCCAGGGGTCTACACAGGACTTGTGAAAAAGATGCCTGCAATGAGAAACAAGACATTTTAATTCAAATCCACCACAGCACAATTTACTGCTTAGTACCAGACGCTGCTTCTGAGTTCAGTAAAGTACAAGCATTTCAAATGGTGTGGTTTGTGGCCTCTGCTAGGACTGCAAGACTATATCCTATGCAGACAAGGCTCTAAAATGATTTCTGCAGCACATCAAGCACATGTGCACAATATTACTCAATTGAGTTTGGAAAAGAAGATGTACACAATCAGAATTAGGAAAAATACACAAAGTGCATTAGCAAAACCCATATTCTTTAAATGCTAAAGGCTGTCAGTAAACAAAACCTACTTGCTGGTGAAATCACATTACTGTTTCTTGATGGTTCTGCACACAAACCTGATTACACATTACACAAAAGTGAAGCCATTGGAGTTCTGGTATTATTTTTAAGTATGTAGGCATAAGGAAAACAAGTGAAATACCAAAAAAAAAAAAAAGAAAAAAAAAGTGCTACTCTGCTACTCTTCATTTAAATGGAAAAATTTTTTAAACTGTTCTCCCTGACATTCCTGCTCTTTAGAATTTGCCCATCAGAGTGAGCTCCTAAACAATTCCAGCCCTGAAGGGGTTGTTGGTAATCCCATGCTTTGTCTGAAGTGACAACTAAGCAACGATCTGAGCCTTGTGGCTGCTGGGGGCCACTTTTCTTACACATTATTCAGGCAGAGGAACTGAAAACTTCTTACCTACCTCGGCCTGACACAAACTGAGATTGTACATGGAGGTATTTTCTCTTGTGAGCATATTCTGTTATCCTGTGGTTGTAGAGGACGAACCTTGCAAAAATGCAGGAATGTGGTGCTCAGGATTTAAGAAATGCTGGTGAGAAGGTCAAATAGAGCAGCTGAGGCTCAGCGCAATGTGGAGAAGTTCCTCTCTCTTGCTCCTCTCTCTTTTCCTTAATTTACAGGTGGCATATCTGGGCTGACAGCAGTGTGCCAGTGGCTTATTTTGTATGCACCTGCTCTCTACTTGAAAGTGCTCTGTGGCTTGGGATAGTTTGTTCTTGTCTGGCCCCACTCCTTCTGAAGAAAAGAAAGAAAATTTCCTGCCATACTCATAGCCTTAGAAACTACACTGACATGTACAAAAATTAGTAGTAAAAAAGATTAATCTTTTTAAAACAATCTTTTTTAAAGAAATCTTTTTTAAAGAATGAATAACCTAAGCAAAATGGAAAGAGGGTATTTTATTCCGAAGTACAAGGGTCAACATAAACAGACTTGCTCCAAAAGTTGCACACTAAGACTTGTTTTGAAACAACACATAGATCAGCTCTAACTTTCCTAAGGCTTGCAACAGGTGTCCCACATTTTACTTGGCAAAGCCTGAAAGTCACGTTGCTCAAATGCGAAAGTTCAAGCAGACTGAAATCTCCAGCCCCTGTTTCCCTGTGCCATCACTGACCCATTTGCACTGCTTGCACAGCAAAGTGATACAAACCCACCAGGTAACAGCAGGTGGCCACTGCTCACAGCTGCCCACTGCTCCATCTGGAGAGGGCGTATCGCAGCATATACCAGCCTCCACTAGGAAATGCAATCTCTGAGAAAGACAGAATCACATAACGCACCAAAATAATTTTAAATATTTAAGTGGTACATATTCAGCTGAATGGATCAGCTGCTGTATTCTGTCATAGCCTCTCTCACATAACAAGATACACACAGCCTTTCAACTTGATAGAATATATTGAGGTCCACTTTTATGAATATCGATTTGCAACCCTGGCTCTTACTAATGTGGTATCGGCCCACATACTAGCTGGCTTCAGTCCTAAATAACACTAGAAATTCAAAGCCAAAACCATGTGAAATCTCAGAATCTTATTCTTTTCACTTCAATATTTTTCTCACTCCTTCTAGAAGAAAGAGATCCTTTGTGAAACAAAGCTTTGTGGCAAATTGCTGCATTGCTGTACTTGGTCTGACTTCATACAACTATGGGAAAGGGCAGATCTGCTCTTGGAAGTTTGACCTAGTCTAATTATATCAGTTGGCTGTGATACCAAACTTTGTCACACCTCATCTGATCCTGTATGTCAATATGATTAATGCAAATGAAGTATTGTGATATTTGAAGTTCAAGCCACTACTTTACTAAGGCTACTACATTTCAGAACTCTCTTTCAAAACAAGGCTTGCCTGACTAGATAAAAACACAATGCACCAAATTTCCATTTCTGTCCTGCATATCTCTTCCTTTTATCTCAGGAGGGACATATTCAGCTAATCATCAGACAAGCATTTTGAATAGGTGAAAGCACAACGATACAGTCCTCAGGCACGTGCAATTTTACATTTAGAAGTTTTACCAACAGAAACCGAGTGTGTTAGTTCATGAAGAGTATTGAAAGTCAATGTCTTGCTTTTCAGCTATTTGAAATAACTACACAATTCTTGATAGTGATCGGTTCTCTTTAATTATGTACTCACATCCATAAACAAATATGCTTAACTGCAAACACGTGAAGCACCTTGTGCCAAAATACAAAATCCTGAGATTTGAAAAAATGGATTCCCAAAATCTGTTTCGGATAAAAAAAATATGTAATTTCTATCAAGCCATTTTACTGTAGATTAGAAAGTCCCCTTTTGTTCTGCAAGCCTCAGTCAAGCTGTGGTTCATATTACAGCATTTCATAATGCTTGTTAATCACCAAAAGCTTGGAATTTTCATGCCTTAAAGACTTCAAAAACTAAAGTTTAGCGTTTCTAAAGTTGGCTTCAAAAAACAGTATTGTAAAATGAAATCCTACCAATGCTGATTAATTTAAATACATGACAGATCATGTCACTTGGCACTTCCTAATAATACACTATCAGTGTATTATGGCTTTATTAATTTTAGATTTAATATGTACAACAGAAGGATCTTGATTATTAGACAAAAATCTACACAAAAAATGGAATGTTACTGAAAATCAGATAAAGATTTCAATTTTAAAATTTTTGTACCACATTATACAATTAGAGAGCTCATATTTTTTATTTGTGAACATGTAAATGTTTTGTGCAGAGAAGCAAGGTTGTGGGCTTTGCAGATTAAGATTTGAAGGTTTATTTTAGTCTTTATTAGCTATAACACTACACACGTGCTTGTGGCTTTCAACAAATTGTTGATTGATCAATGTCCTGATAAGTTTACTGTAAATTCAGGTAAAATAAGGATCAGCACAAAATAAGATGAGAGTGCAACTATGATATTTCAGTCACATACTAAGACAAAGATGTAAAAAGCCCAACTGCAAAAAAAATTCCTCTCCCTCTGCATTTCTGACTGATTAAAGTTTTAAAAGGAAAGAGAAGATAGAAGCATCATGGATGAATTCAGAAGTAATGAGCCATACAGGGAGACATTAAGAAAGATGTTTCAAACAGGCTTGGAACATGGCTTTAATAATGAAAGTCATAGCTGGAGAAAATATGTTTTTTTCTATTGTGTGCAACCACATGCATTGCAAAACTATGTTGATTTGGATGGGTTGAAAAGTTTCTCAAAAGAACTGTAACTGATTAGTTGAGAGAGAGAAAGGCGAGAGGAGAGGTGGTGTAACAATCCTCATACAAGACAAAGGCTTCCAAAAGCAGAAAGGAAACAAACTGTTCTTCACCTCTCCTAGGAATAAGAAACACAATGATGTGTTCAAACTGCAGCAAGTGAGATACAGGTTACACAATAGGAAAATCTTCACCACGGTCAGGGTGGCAAAGCACTGCAATAAATTATCAGGGGAATCTGCAGAGTCTTCATCCCTGGAGGTTTCAGAGTGTGTTGGAAAAATAACTCCCGAGAACAACACGTGCACAGCCAGTGCCCCCGTGCCATGGGGGTAGTGGCCTCCTGGGATTCCTCCTGCACAAGGCTGTGTAAAGCTCAGAGTCCAAAGTAAGAAAAAGAATCTCAAAATCCCAGAGCATTTCATTTGCTCTTATCTAACTAGCACTTAGTATTTTTTAATTGGAGATTACTTTTGCCTGAAATGCATTTCAATTTTCTTTAAAGCTGCAATTTTAAACATACAGCAAAAAAGATTTATTTTGGGCTCAGCCCCAAAATAATAATTTTATCATTGTAAAACTCTTATAAAACTTTTGACTTGCCAACAATTTTGAGAAGCTTTTTATCCAGGTTAAGGGGAACTGTTCTCCTCCCACCTTCCAGTCCTAGTTCCAACTTTCTAAACTGCATGCAAATAAACCAAGCAGTCACGCAGGTTTTTTTTTTTTTTTTTCCCCAGAAGAAAAGCATGAGCTAAGATAAAAGGAGACAAAGCAGAAAGGTACATTCTCAGGGACCCAGACTAAGAGCATCAGTTGCTTGGATTAGATGTAGGGCCACAGCAGAGGATTGAGAAGGGTTTTGGTGAGAGAAAAAAAAAAAGAGAAGGAAGGAGTGGAACAGTCTGTGAAATCACAGTTGTTCACTGGAGGTTCAGAGGAAGTGTGCGAGCTCTAACGGGGTCAAAAGACCATTGACAGAAATGGTGACAGAAATGGAACAATCTGAAAAAGAGGTTATGAAGAAATAGAAAGTTCTCAGTAGAGAGAATGTTGAAAGAATTTTCTTGCCTCTCTGTGGAAGTTTAGTAAAGTTAGGAAAAGTTTAGTAAAAGGCAGACAAAGGGAGCAGCAGTACCAGTAACTTCTCCAAAGAATGTGCAGAAAAGATGAAGGAGTTTTGAAGCTAGAGATGGAGAACTAGCAGAAGGAAGTAGGGCTATGACAAGAGATGTCACTATGGGAACAATGAACTTGCTTACATTTGATGTCAGCGCCCTCACAGATAACTTCAGTGATGTTTGCTACCATTAAACATAAAAACAGCTGCAGGCCAACACTTTCTTCACCATCAAGCGTCAGTATATATTTATTTAATACACTCTGTAGAGTGAAGTTTATTAATAAAGTCAGCTGTGGGAGATGGCTTCTAAAGAGGAAAGAGAGGAAGAAGCACAAGTTAACTGGAATTCTCCTCCCAGCTCTCCAGCGTGAGATACGCAATGACAGGCTATCCCAGCACTGGCTCTCTGCCAACTGTAAAAGAGGACATTTGGGGAAACAGCTTAAGTACTAGTAAACACTTATCTACGTGACTTCGGAGCTCATCCACTGATATATTGGCCAGTGGACTTCTGGTACCAATTTCTCAGTAGATTCTGGACCCAGAAGCCTTAAAAAGAAATCTGAAGATATACAGGGCTTTATACTGAGTGTGTCTGCTGGCAGTGGTTTTCCCAGTTCAGTCTGCAGGACAAAGCAGCCTCTCTCATCTTGGGGCACATTTGGCTATGCAGGTAAAAAGTTCTACATCTTGAGCAGCTCCTGGACAGAAACACTAAGGTCATGGCACTGGTGTCATGGTAATGGCTTCTGTAAGGCCTGGTGAAATGCCAGCCTCTTATTAAAGAGGGCTGACTAAAGCAGTTCCCTTACTAGAAACTGCAAACAGTTTAACTGAGGATGCTGGAAGAAGAAACCAACAGTGTCTGCAGGTCTTTATCAATATATAACGATATAACACGCTCCTACTCACTTAACAGAGACAGAAAGGTTAACAACAGCAGAAGCACTTAACAACAGCAGAAAGAATCATGACGAGCATTTCCTGTTTTGGAAGTCCAAACCCATATGAATGTGTAAGATACTGCCCTCACAATTTGTGTAACAGGAAAGCCAGGGTCTATGCAGTAGCTGCTTGAGAAAGATCTTCTAGTTTTTATAATTCAAAACTGCTTAGGCTCAAACTGTGAGGATTTTACAAGACAGATCTGCTGCTGCTAACCTTTTAGCATGAGTCATTTTCTAGGTGACCTTTTAAGTCAGCCAAGAACTGAACATCACCTGTTAACTATGTGTTTCCTATTCACTCTGCTTGACTCAACACTGTGCATGACAAAATCTGACTGGAGCCTCATTGAATTATGAGGTGAGACACAAGTGAAAGCTAGAGCTTAGACATTTTTTTTGCTGTTGTATAACTACCTCTGAAAACTGCCTGTCTCTATCATGTAAAATTTCCAAATTTTCTTATGCTTCTATGAGAACAGGTTTGATGTCAAACCAAGGTCCACATTTTGTGGTAATTTCTCTTTTTTTTTTTATTTCTGCTTCATGAAGTGTGTGTTTGCAGAAAAAAAAGAGTTCATATACAATTTGTCATTGTGGGGGATTTAGAGTAGGTCAAATTCATGATTAATCTGTTGCTTTCTGTTTGCCATTTAGTGATGGTAGTAAACAGATTAATGAGTCACGTGAATGAACAGAAATGGACAGCTTGTAACATTCAAATATCTACTAGGGAAAAACATAGCAGGAAAAGAAACAAATATTTCAGTTTCTCAAGCCAGTGAACATGTCTCCAGCAGAAGCAACTCTATAAAAATCTATGCTCTGTATGTACCACATTTGAGATCGCTGTTTCTAGGGAAATCAAACACTTGTTCTTGCTCTCTTAGGAGAACCACCATTCCTAGAAAATTTCCTAAGAAATTGATTTCCTTAGGGAAATCTTTTGTTAGCTAATACTCCATGGATGATAATACAATGGCACGGAGAGTTGAATACAACTGTTATGGGTGGTAAGAGCCTGTGCTCCTGCGTCACATCACTGAGAGTGTGCGCACTACACAGGGCATGTTCACATGAGGGGAAGAAAAGAAAAAGAACAACCCCAAAAGCTCTCTTGTCACCTCTGTGTCCCACATGCCTGGGAATATTTTCATGGCAGCAATTGATAACATGGTCTTTCTCACATTCCCGGTTTTACTGCTTCTACTCAACATCTCTCTCGTTTTTTTTTCTTTGACAGAAGTCATCCCTCTCCCGGCACCTGGTCATGGCACAGGACAGCAAAAGAAGTGCTAACTTCTTTCCACAGGGACCAGTTAGCCTGCTTTATCCCGAGCTGCTGTGCTTAGGACTCACCTTGAAGTCAGTGGCAAGTTCTTCTAAGGCAGTTATTCTGGACTAATACAAAACCAGTGAGAAAAATAGAGGAATCAAAACCTTTAGTTTAAAAATCCTACTGAAAACTTTGTAGTATATCCAGATCAGACAAAATTTCTGGCTATTATGCTAATAATACCACCACCACTAATGCTACTTTCACTTCAAGTAGAATAAAGAGGCATTTCAGATATCTTTACAGAATAGATTTGGAACAAATCAAAATGATAAACTCTCCGTTCTCCCCCAAGCTCTCAGGCAATCTCAGAGTGATACTCTGAGAACAGAGCCTATCTTTTGAAGTAGAGAGACTATCAGAGCTAAAAGCACCTTTAACCTTCAACTTACCTGCAAGGTAAAATTCTGACAACATCATTGGGCTTGTAGCCTTCAATACAAACAGCACAGTTATCAAAGTCTGGCTCAGTTTCCTACAGGAAAGAGAAAATTCATCATTTTCATTTTTTTTTATTTTGTCAGCTAATCTCTTCATACAAGAGCCTATGTGACAAAGTAAAACAGTCACTGATGCATGCTGTAAATTCAATAATGCATTTCAGGAAAAGCAAGTCAGACTTTCAACACATATTCAGTTTGAAACGTGCCCTGGGAAGCATGCAGATTTAGGTAGCATGTTTGAACTTTCAGGATTTTCTGCATCTTCACATAATTTCACCTCCTCCTCTCCCTAATCCATTCCATCCATAAACTGCTTATCAGTATTCCTCCACCAGCTGGAGGACACATACAAGCTTAATAAGCAATTGCTGTTTCTGTTCTGCCTCTTTGTCCCAGTGGTCTAAAGGAATACTCAGTGCAGAGATTCATTTGGTAATGAGCAATCTGAAAAATTACCTTATCACCTTTCCTGATTGTTCTGACTTGCAGCTTGCTGATTGCTTTCTTTGCAGCATCTCCAAGCCGGCGCTGTAATACAAAATTTGCTCTTAAGCAAAGAGTATCTGTTCATGCAGAATTTATCACTTTTTTTCCCCCTAGATTTCTTAATAATCTGAAGCAACTGCATGTGAAAAGGACAGTGCTGTATAAATGTAAACAGATGAGGTCAGTCATGCTGTTATTCAAAATAAGTGCACAGTAGGTATTCTAGGGTTGTTGGTAACGCATGGCTGATGAGGCAAAGCTATGCTAATGGAGCTCCAGAGAAGACTGCACGGGAGCCCGTTATGATACTATACTATGGCACCTATACTATTTCAGTGAGTACCAACGTATATAACAAGCCTGCTACTTGGGTATCCTACTTCTTCTCTCTCCTTTTTTTAACTACTTTTGTAAAAAACACTTTAATAAATGAGGCCTGGGCCGGTAAGCAGAATGAACACTGGACTTAAAATTCAGAAAGCATTCTTACTTGGTTCGAGGACCAGTTCATGATCTCTAGCAAAATTTAAGTGCTGCAATTGAGGTAATAATTTGCTAACCATGAAAAATATGAATCATCTTCTCTGCCATTCTGTTTTCCTACAATACAGAACTTGCCTACTTCACAGGAGTAATGCAAGGTATAAAAATGAGGCTAAAGTATTTGCAGTTTCTTACAGGTAAAGCACTATACAGTCCTGCAGTAACATCCTATCTATACATAACTATTCACTTTTTCTTTTCCTTTTTATCTTTCCCTCCAGCAGACTATGAATTGCTTACCATGTGACGTTTCTGACTGTTCTCCCATATTTCTAAAACACTGTTGCTGTGCTGGCAGGGTCACTGCCACTCAGGCTTAATGTAACAACAGCCTGATGCGAAACACCCCGTTCTCAAAAGCTGAAGATGGAGATGGCTGCCTCTTGTAAGAGGCTGAGAACAATATGGGGCAGTTCACACAATCACAGCTCTGTGGAGCTACCTCTGCAGCCTGTGCTAGTGAGGAGCTTGTGCCTGTATCAGCACTCCGAGGACTTGGCTGCTCACTTGTGCTAATGCAACAAGGAGATCTGAAGACAGACTCACAGGCTGGGAAGGTCTTGGAGAGGTCATGTGCTTCCACCCCCTGCTCATGGCTGGGTCAACTTCAAAGTCAGTGCTGTGTCCAGTCAAGTTTTGACTATGTCCAGGAAGGGATATTTCACAATCTCTGTGGATAATTTGTTCCAGTGCTTCACTGCTCTTACAGCTTTTTTAAAAATTATTATACAAAGGGAATTTCCCTTGTTGCAGTTTGTGACTATTGCCCTTGTCCTTTCTCTGTGCATCTCTGAGAAGGGTTTGACACTGCCTCCTCTCCAACCACCCATTATGCTGCTGAAGGCTGCAGGCAGAGCCCCTGCGCCTCCTCTCCTCCTCTCCCCTCCCCTCCTAGCTTAGTAAGGTGAGTTCCCTCCACCTCTCCTAATTCTTTGCATGCTCCTGTCCCCAAACCAAACCATATTGGTGACCCTCCTCTGTGCTCTCTCCAGTTTCTTCTTGTCTGTCTTGCACAGGATCACACAGCAGCACCTACTCTGATGCCTTCTTGTCAGTTTTAGAACAGTTTATGATACAGTGCATCCCAAGTTGCCACCAACAAATGACAAACTTTTCTTTCCACCTCCCCTCCCCATCCACTTTTCCAGTCATGTGCTGGAAGTTAGGAGGGAGGTTCAGCAGCTCTGGTGGCTCAGAAGATATTCAACTTTTTGGGCTGGGAACAACGCCTGTGCTAGAGTTCAGAAGGGCCTGTCGGCGGGAAGGGTTTCCAGCTGGAGGGGGCAAGAGCACGAAGCCAAAAATGGAAGGAAGCTGGATGTTGCTTGTAAATTGGGTCCTAATCATCACACAGATATGATTAATAAATTACCACGTTGTTCTTTGGATTCAATTAAAATCACTGAATTTAATTTAGAGGGTAAGCTTATTGGATTGGAAAGACATGGAAGATTGATAAAACGCACGCAATACTGAAAGCAGTGAGCAATTTCAGGCCTGGCTAAAGCGGTGAAAATGATCTTGGCTATCATATGAGATTTACATACGAGCTTTCCAGCACAACTAATTATTACATGTGAGGGAGTTTCTTGTAGTTATACAACATCTTTTCTGTGGTACACTTTTCTCACAGTTTCCCTTCAATAAACAGATCAGACAAGAGTTGGAAACATTTCTTGCCAGCTATTTGTTTCTTTAATGTAAATCAAAGACAAACTGATAACTTACAGAAAGACAAGAGCCATTGCATCCTCCTTCAGGAATTGCTTGTGATTCCTTTTTATCATTATTATTACTTAAACTAATGAAATGTCTCAGCTCTTTTTTTGCACATTCTTCAAGGGCAAAGGACAAGATTAAAGACTCATGTACATCTTTGATCTGCTTGTTTTCATGTGTGTTTTCTCTTGTCTATCTTAAATAGACAAGTTCATGACTTAAATGCAAATGAGAATTATTTAATTTTGAAAGAACAGGAATATCTTGGAGTAAAGTCACACTTTCAGAGGATTCCAGTTGGACTAGATGATCTTGTAGGTCCTTTCCAAGCTTGTGTTTCTATAATTCTATGATTCTATGATTCTTCTATTTGAATGAAAGGCATGCTATCACTAACCAATCACTGCCCCTAGAAGATAAGAGGCATTACAATAGTTTAAGGGTTTAAAGTGAAGCTTAGAGATTTATAATCATAAATCCCATAATCTCATTAGCAAGGCTACAACATTCGATATTGGACTGGAAGGAGTTAAGCATATCAGATGCAGTGGTCTTGTGGAGATGGCATTACTATTTAAAAAGAAAGGACAGTAGCATGGAAAGCATCACTTGTCTGTTTCTGAGGAAGTAAATGACAGTAGATGCTGTGAAAGAGAAATTGCAAGTGCTTCTCTCTTAATGGCCTTACTAAACTATCACCTTTGGAGGAAGGATATCACCTTGTGTCTTGAGTAGAATGAGGTACACCACCAGGATGAGGTATTAGACATCTCCCGTACCACAGATCAAGTTTGCAGACTTCATCATGGGATGCATCTTCACAAGACTGCTTCAAAGATGATGTCTCTCTTCAGTGGCCCAAAACTCTCATGCAAAGCCATGACCACCAGTCTTCTTTCTCAGAGAATTGCTTGACCCTCCATATACTGCCCATCACAGACTAAATTAGATCCTGCCCTGGAGATTAACCCAGGTTGCACAAGAACCTCCACAGCCCTAGTGGGATAACTGCCTGCTTTGGCTTTTGCCATCCTGCAAAAATCATAAAGCGCACCTGATTTCAAAATGATTTTACAGAAAACTTCTTCTTGACAAGAAGCCAATGGGAAGAAATAACATGGAAGAAATCCTGCCAACAGGTCTGGAACTTAAACATCTCCCTCTGGCTGTCTTCCTGTCTCGTGGCTCACAGACAACAGAGACAGATCTCTACTATTACTGGTGAAATATGAAATATGACACACTGACATGATTTTTTTTTTTTTTTTTAAGCCTGTGTCCTGGCTGTTAAAGGGCTGAGACAGCAAGTCACAGTTTGCTGAATTAACTCCAGGACTTAACTTGCAATGTAATTCCAAAGCTCTTTCAATTAGCTCTGCAACCTGATGTTGCTTGATGCAAACAATTCCCATAGTCTTTCATGATATACTCTCTCATTTTCAGGAGAGCTCCAGGAACAAGCTGTTGAGGAACCAGGTTGACTACGCTTTCCTTTCACAAATTCATCCTCATAATATCCAAAGCGCATAACATCAGGGCAACCACCTGCTTCCTGGCCATCTTCTTAGTTGGGAAAAAGAGAAGAAAAAGTTTTTTTTTTTTCATCCACGTGAATATTACTACCTACCTTCTACTCTCATCTGTACCATACAGTTGTCTGTGCTAAAGACACTCTTAAAAATTGAATACATTAAAATAAAAATTGAAATGTAACTATTTTCTATGACTGTAGGAAATGTGACTGTATCTGTAGCTGACACCCTAGCTGCAAGTGCACAAGCCCATAATGGAAGACAGTTTTGGGCTCCACTGCAGAAATTCCCAACTAAGTTTACATCATCTACATGAACAGGCCAGAGCATGCAGTGGGAAGTCTTGCAGTCCTGGTTCTCCACTCACCTAAACCAGGCACCTAGCTGGAGTGAGCTGGGTCTCCCTTCTGGTGCATGAACCTGGATTTTGAACATGTGGTGAAGGAGAGTGGTGGCTGTAGACATATGTGGTATATGTCCAGGTTTCATCTCTCTGGAGAGTCATGGGAGGAATCCAGGAGATTCTTCTGTCTTTCTAGCTGCCTGTCTCATTAGCTGGACTTGTTGCTTTCTAGATGGATAATTAAGTTAGTTTCTTTTGGAATTACTGCCTGATCAGCAACTTAAACTTTATGTAAGACGGGAAGTGGACCTGGAAAGGAGGGTAACCGTATACAAAAGGACAAGGAGACAGACGTGGTTATGAGGCTTGACGAAAGGATGCACCATGTTTTGCAGGAAAGCAAGACATAGTTAAAGTGGGTCAGCTTGGAGGAGGCAAAATGAAAGATGACTTAGGAAGACTTGGAGTGATCAATGAAACCTTGCTCTCTGATAATGGTGCAACATCCCTCTTGCTTGGAGATAATGACTTTTTCTGCTGATCATATTTTGCAGTCAGCCACCCTGTCCCATTCGCTCAGCACAGTGCCCAGACTACCAATTCAGAGGAGGCTGAACTGCTCTTGGTAGCAGCCCTGCTATCAGCCAGCCCTTTGAAGGGCACGCATGATGGAGGTTCAAAGAGGTAAGCATAGGTTCTGCTTTGAACAACAAACACTGACCCTCACGAGATCTTGTTTTAAAACTGAATGATTTAAAATCCCACAGATGTCAAAAATGAATTTAACCTCCTTTTTTTTATTTTTAAAACTGAAATCTAATAAGTCACAGTTTTTTGCACTTATAGAGACAGGCAGTCAGTCTGTGCAGTTGGATCCTGCACCCTGGGTAGGAACTGATAGCACAGCTTTCATTAAAAAGGCCAGCTGGCTCCCTCTTCATCTGAAGCCCTGTTTGTACAAACATTTCAACCTTACGCGTCGGATAAACTTTATCCGGAGTTTATCAAATAGAAATAGAAGGAAGCATCTTTCCTAAAGTTGGCCAGCAATGAAGGTCCTTGCAACACTTGTAAGGCTTTCCAAAAGTAAGCACAATACCTTCATATAGACAGACACATGCAAGTTAGAATGGCAAAAGCTTTTGAGCAAAATGACAAAAGAACCATGTTCTAAACTATATCCCCCAAAAGCAACAAAAAACATTTCTCTTGTATATATCTGAATATCCAAGAACTTTGTGCTCCCATCCTTGCTATGAGAAAATGTGTCAAAGACAAAAAAAAAAAACACTGAAATTTAGAGGACATAGAGAGAACCCTCACGGAAAGGACAAGAGCAAGCTGAGCTCTTCTGACAGCTACCTACACTACTACATTCCATAGCCAGGACTAAAAAGCTCGCTAACACAAATGGTTTGTCCGTATGCATCACCATACACCATTTTTCATAAGAAAAGTAAGAGCTAATAGAGAGATTAGAAGAGATGTCAGGCAAAATCAAGTGAAGAAAGTACATAAAGAAATTCTAGTTTGCCTGTATCATTATTACAGCTTTGGCAAAAAAAAGGAGTAATAAATAATTGCTTAGGAGGCCTGTTTTCTTATTCTTCTCAAGAACAGAATTAGTATTAATAACAAAGTTATTAAAACCCCTGCACAGGACAATTGGTTGTGCACAAATTAGTCTCATTCAAACTTTGGAAAGAAAAGACTGAAAAAGAAGCCTTCCTGAACACATAAACCTGTCAATTCCAAACTATTGCATACTACCTAAAGGGAGCTTCTTATTTTGCTGGGTTTCATCTTTATGTATGTCTATTTACACTGCTAATCTGCCTGTACAATTACTTGATTGAAAGCACACTCATGGTACTCACGTACATAAATTAGGCACACATGTACTTTTGCAGCTGAAGCATCTAAAAATTACCACGGCTGCTACAGTCACAGTGATTCTGCTGCCAGTGATGTTCAAATTCCAGCTGGGATAGTCTCATTCTTACTATCCAAAATTTCATGGTGTATATTTAAAAGTAAAATATATTCTTTCTGTCTGTAAATACGGAGCAGCTGCTCTCTATCTCAGAGGATGCCTGAATTTCAGTGGGGGTGGTGAGGGATCCCTATACGTTAACTATATGTTAGAGTGCAGCAGCACTTTCCTCTACAAGATATTATTAACACTCTCGGTTTTACTTTTTCTGCAGAGCAAGCAAAGCAGCTCTCCCCTGCCCCAACAGGAATTTATTAAGGGTCCAGAAACATCTCTGAATTACAGTGCATTATTTTTCCTGCAGTAAAACGTTATCAGTGTATGAAATCTGAGGAGTGTATGAAATCTAACCATCTTCTACTGTACTGTTAGAATGAAATGTAGAAGCCTCAGCTTCACAGTTCTACTGATGTTAAGATAGTTGGATCCAGTCAAAAAAAAGATTAAATTTATTATTAACATTGCTACTATTATTCATTGCTGAACTACCATAAAGATGCATGGTGCTTTATAAATCCAGAGGGCCTCAGGGGTCCATTCCCCACACAATGCTGTTGACTTCTCTCCAGCTCTAGAGGTTTTATATCTCTTTCGGGCGGGGTGGGGGACGGATGTTGTTGGACAAGATGCCAAAAACAAAAGCAATGATTTAATAATATTGGTGGCTATCACTACAGCACTTACACGTTCAGTGACCATTGTCAAATGAACAGGAACATCTTTCCCTTTCAAGCTTAAGGCCCTTCTGAAGAAACATGAAAATGAAAAGACTTCTTTTTAATCTCGTCACTTATTGTCAATCCTTGTTTCCCCACACAGACATTCACATACCTCAGTATATTTTAATCATTTTGATCTTAAGGGTTGTTAGTTAATTTATATACGTTTCTATGTCACTTGGCTGTATGTATCAAAGGAATCTTTTCGCTAATAATCGTTATCATTCTTTCTGGCTGTTTCCTATGTGTTTTGCACAGGGGAAAAAAAACCAGAATACATACACTTCATATTCATTAATTTCTTTCTTCCTTAATCTTATCTGTATTGACAGAATTCTTGGCTTCTCCCATACACAGGCATTTTTATATCCCATTGTTTTCACTATTTCTTCTTCTTTTTTTTTTTTTTAACCACGCATTTATTTTCTCCAAATTTTACCTTAAAGCTATCTAAATCTGAATCCCATGGTGAATTTTTTGGAAACAAAGAGCCACTCCAGCCCTGCTCACCTGATTCCTGTCTCTGGCATTTGCGTAGCGGAATCTCTGGATGTAGTAGAAGACAAGCCATGCCAGCGAAATGATCATCAGCACAATGAAGGAGATGGAGACGAACACCACGGAAGTCCGGCTGACGTACTTCTGCAAGTTGCGTGTCCCAATGGTTATATACATCATCACAGTGATGTTCCTCTCCAGGAGGCTCACTATCTCTTTTCCTTTGGGTTCAGGAATCATTATTGCTACTACATCATCTAGGCCTGTCACACAGGAGAGAGAAAAGAAACTTTAATTAGAATAGGTGAGTGCAATGTAGTAAAACAAAAAAACCAAACCAACAGTAACAAAAAGCTCCTTTTTATCCTCCTGATTTTCATCACAAGGTAAGTTGGATGGATCTGGTGAAGTTTTCAACTGGACACAGTTACACAGTATGTTTCTATAAACTAATCTCTGTGAGATACATAAAATACGTTTCATGGTTTGACATAAGCACAGATTTCCATTTCTACTGAGGCTTACCTAGAAGAATACTGCTGCAACCACCCAGAAAGGGATATGTGTTGTAGCCAGCACCCTTCCCTCCAACACCCCACGCACTTACCATAGCCCATTTTGCACAGTCACGACTCTGTCAGAGAAGCCCCTCCAAACCCCCACTCAGATCACGAATGCTTTCAATCACAGATTCCCCACAAGGTTTCAGGCTGAACACACCAAAGCGTCGCTGTCTTCACCCAGTGCCACTGATGGGAGAAGGCTGAGGGGACAAGAGCAGCTCCACACATTCCCAGCTCAGCCGCTGCCCCATGCCACCGCAGGCACTCCATAGCCTGAGCCCATGCAGGTGTTCAGGAGCCCATGCTGAGGGTCAACAGCATCGCTTTATTTCACAAAAAAATGATACTGCAGCCCAGATCAGCCCCAACATAGTTTACAGCACAGCCAGGTGGCAAACGGGTGTCCATTAATAGGATGGGGCAGGGACTTCCTACCATCCTGTCAACCCTTCTGAAGCCACAGCCTAAGAAATTCAGCCCTTCACTGATCTATCAAGCCTTGGCTCTGCATCAGTTTTCCTTTATGTACAATTCTGTTTTCATTTTATTTGCATTTCATGCTGTTGAAGCTATTTTTCTTTCTTTTATGTGCTCTATGTACAGAACAAATACAGTCTGAAACTGCCTGGGATGGGGCAGCTTGTTAGACGTCTTTTCTGGCTTTGTATGTAAACTATCACTCCTTTATGGTTTAATATTAGGGATATCATTCTTTCACTTCACAAAACAGGAATGTATACAATTTTTACGGCTAAGCTATGTTTTGCAATGGTCAAATCCTGAACTGTACTAAGCAGCTAAGAACAAACAAGATGCACTTTAACATAGAAACACGCCATACACAATAGTATATACAATGATTATGAACTGGAATTTAGAAAGGAAGGTACAAACTGGGTGTGTTTGAAGTCAGAGAAACGATGCTGGGGTGGGTGTTTCAGCATTTCAGCTGAAATCCCGGGTGATCATTTGGCATGCTGTAAATCCCATTGCTATCTGTATTTTGACTATGGCAGGAGGATGAAAAGCCTCCTGCATCGGGACATTTGCAGTGGTGGGAAGGGATCGCCCTGCCGCGAACAGAAACCATGTTTCTGATGGCATCCCCCTCCAGGCTGAGATCCAATCCAGCCTTCATCAGAGCAGCACCATGCCCTGGTCCCTGTGGTCTGGCTGAGATGCTTCTCCACCAAAAACCCCTCGGAGGCATAAACCAGGTTTTCAAAGGCATTTAGATACCTAAAGATTCCAGGAGGTGTCTAACAACTTCAGACGTACTAAGGTGGACAGGCGGGTGGCATTCAGTGGAAAATGCTAACTGCGGTGGAGATTTTTTTAAATTCTGCTGGGTGCCTGGATCACTTGGAGGTACTGAAATAGCTGTGACAGACTGTTGCTACTCACACACAAAATATGCTGCAAAGCTGGGAACCAAACCCTCCTCTCTCAAGTCATGGAGCCAAAGTGCAAATTGCACCACTTTTATGATGGAAAGTCTCATGAGAGGAATTCTTGCCTGATTATGAATAGGCCAGTCAATGAACTGGGTGAAATCACTAGTTTAGCTGTGTCAAAAGAATTTGAGATGTCCATGATAGGAAATTTAACCTTTCTGCTGATACTCTTCCATAAAGCATTAATCATTTTCAGATATTTTCTTTTTTTTTGTCTAGTAACAGTCCACCTTCAGCAGCCAAGACAAATCTACCTTTGCAACACTTCTGATACCTGTTTGTTACCAAAAGCTAATGCAAACATTACCCTAACAGCCTAGGGAGAATTTGCCAAGTCTCAAAGCGGCCGAGAAGGGCACCGATGATGTGCCATGCCAGCAAATTTCCTAGAGTCAATAAATAAGATAAATTGGCTGGAGCAGTGCTTATGTTTTTCACAGCTGTCCACATGCCTTACTTTGTTCTCTTCCCCTTCTTAAAGAAAAATAAAACTTCAAATCACTCTACAAGAAAACCAAAGCAACCACCTCACACACAGACACAAAGAACCCACAGTGATAAATTCTACAGCCAAAAATACTGAAATGAATTTCATCAACTCCTCTCAAAAGCCACCACCCTAATCACTCACTTGCCCAGTATGGCCATGAACATTATCTTCAGTGTGATCTGGGACAATGTATGAAAGATGTTACCTGAAAGCCTATACAAATGGGAGAGACAGATGAAAATATTTTCAGTAGGAAATAGAGTAGTATCTTAACTGTTTAATTACCTTTAATCTAAAGTGTCTTTAAAAACACGCTTTTTGCATCTTTAATTATGTCTAATTCAATTGAATATAGCTCAGTATATTTCTGGACAACCATATATAATGGACAAAGGCCAGATATGACATGCTGCAAATGAAGAATCACATACAATTAATTATGGAATTAATATTTTTGTACTAATAAAACAAGGATCTCACAGTAATGTTCTATCTTCTTTCTTTAATGTTAATGCAACAAAAAAGAAGGAGAAAAAAATTATCTCCTGGATAAATTTAACCTCATTCCTGTTCTTCATCACCTACCCTTTCTCATCAAGCTACAGTGCAGCTTTCCATCTTCAGCTCTTGATGGAAGCATCACTGGGTTTGAATAGGAGTGCAACCACATGCCTGCCTTTTCTCTCTCTCCTCCTTCCATCTCACTGCCAGGATGAAGTACTGTCACCTTAGGCCTAGGGCCTTTTACGATACTTTACAAAACACAAGATACTAAGTACATGGCCATGGATATATGCTAAACAAAACTGCGTTTAGAAATGCAAAGTCAGAAGACAGCTATTGCAAGAGGCAAGCAGCTGCTTTTATTTATTCAAACACTTAATATATTCAAATTGCAGGCTATCTGGTTATTTTCTTGGAAAACATTACCATTTGGAATGAAGCATTCTTGGAAAAAAATAACCAAATCAGCAACAAATAATAATCAGGATGATTTTTTTAGCCTGTCATTGAGTTTATGATGATTTCTCCAAGGCATTATAGAGAGTGCTATTTGATCAATCAAGCCATTAATCTAAGTTTTTAATCTCAAATATGACCAATATTGGGAAGAAAAAAAAAAAAAAAGAGAAAGTAATTTATTTCCCTTTCCTCCCTCACATAACACATTGTCTGTATTATCTTGGTTTCAGTATCTAATGACACACGGGACGCTCCAACATATAGGAGAACTATACACATTAAAGAGGAGAAATAATGTAATGAGACATCAATGTTACAGATGCATTTCTATGCCCAAGTACACATTTGTTCAACGGACTTCAGAAAAGAAGTATCTGGTAATACGTGCTGATGTTTCTTTTGTGAGTTAAACGCTAATGATGCCTTTCATTGCACACAGCCACTATGGTAACTGCACTTCGTGGCACTCTTGTTACCTAACACATTTATTTTTCTGGCCAAGATTAATGCAGAGTTTGAAATGAATTTTTACATAGTTGTCAAGATGAATCAGAGATTCATAAACCAGAGGTATTCAGGCTGCAGTGAAAGGATTTTCTTCTTCTTTGGCTACGGAAACATTAAACATATCAATGCTCTCTCCTTACGTGCCAATAACAAAACAAGTAAGGTAGAACTTGTAGGCATTTAGGATGTTTTAACTCACTTCAACTTGCTGAAGCATGTTCACCTCATTTCTGCGTGGAGAAAACATGCTGCTTATCTTCAGCTCCTGCGCTCTGCACCCCTTGGCATTATGCAGGACTGCTGTTGGCACGGCACCAGCGGGTGTTCGACGGGCCTGAGCGCTGCTGGCTCCAGAGGGGCAATGCTGAAGTGCTGTGTACAGGCTCAGCTTGTTTCCCAGTCACCAGGACAAACTGGTAACCCCGTGACTAATCCATCAATGGCAGAACAGCCCTACCAAGCTGTGGCTGCTTTGTTCACTTAAAAAGAGTTGCTGTGGAAATAATATTGAATCACCCAGGCACTATACCATCCTGCATGGGTCATCCTGAACTCTTCCTCACCCCAGCTTGCAGGAAAAGGAGTACCATCTCACCACTGACCAAGGACAGGAGGAACTGCGGGGTGAGGGGAGATGGAGAGGGAACCTGCAGCAAACTCCAGCCATCCTCTGCCACCTGCATGTGGCGGTGCACAGCAGAGGAGCAAGGCAGCGATACAGTCAGAGTATTTTCAATGGCAAGATGTGCACTTAATAAAAATACCTGGAAGAGCCTCTCCAAACCTTCCTCCTCCCCACAGCACTTGGCTGTGAAATACAGTTCAGCTGCGATGCTTTTTGTGCCAGGTGGCAAACTTTTTAAAGCGTAACAATCTATTCAATGGTGACGGAGGAAAAGAAAGACTTCAGTTCTGTAACAGTGGCTTTTGTAGCACTTACATCTCAAGAAATGAACAGATTTTATGGCCAGAAGATGCATGTAAAGTTTCCCACCTTGGCCACAGGCTTTGCTGCCAAACCTATGACATTTCTTGATTCTGCTCTGGGAGCTTCAGGGTGATAACAAAATGAGTCCTCTATTCTCCTAATTAGCAGGCAGGACCAGCAGTGGAGGGCTGCTTCTTTAAGGCTTTGTCAATGTTTATTGAGGCTCTGAAAAGTGGTATGTTTTTGACACATCTTGGAATATTTAATTCTTCATGCTTGGCAACTGTCAGAAGTCAGTTAGAAAAGTAATTAATTGAGTTATTTGAATAGAATTCCAATTTGGGAGATATATAGGTCTTTAAGATATCCTATCAAGATGTAAATATGGACTTCTCTTATTTTGTACATCAAAATCAGGTACTAAAGTATTTCCTTTCACAGATTTTGTAACTGAAATTTCAGAGTTCAGAAATTGCCCTGATGCAACAGTGTTCATAGTCTGGTCTTTGCTGGAGGCCAGGAACAGAAACCTCACAGGATGGTGCAAGAACCTAAGCAACTCTTCTTTTACTCCTCGAAGAAAGGATTTCATGTTTAGGAGTGAATTTCAGTAACTACCAGCTATTCCAAAGATGCCAAACAAATGCAGATCTAAACAATTAGACAGCCTGCAAGTGCCCAGCTCTGGAGCACCCTCTGAGGGCTCAGCAAATGGTCTGTGGGTCCTGGCAGCCCCACGCAGTGTGAGCTGATTTGGCAGTTGTGCTTCCACAGAGCTCAGCAGTGCTTGCTCTCTGCACAAGGACTTACTGTGCTGCCAACCATGTGTTTGCTTTCCTGCCATACCCCTGCTGCAGCCTGCGTCTGTGTGAATGGATTTTACGATATGATCTGGATTATGTGTAACATTTTAAAGCAAATTTGGAGCAAAGCATGGACTTCATCTTTTAAAGAATAGTACTGTTTTTTTTTCTCCAGAACAGTAACTCAGCTGAAAAATTAGTATCAAAGAAAATGAAAAGGAACCCATGGTAATGGTGCTGTGGTTGTGATTGTCTGAGCATATAACCAAGACTGGTCTGCTGGACTATTAGAAGATACTACCTTTTGCTACAGACTTTGTTCTCTTTGAAAATACTATTGCTTATAATCCTGTTTGATTTCTTTACAATTAAATTACATGGGAAAGAGTATACAGGTTAATCAGATGGCATTTCAATTGAATGTTAACGCTGTATAAATTTTTCTAATATTTTCATAGTTGCAACAAGAGTAAAGACCTAAAGATGGTCTTAAAGACCATCCGATGAGAGTTCAATCTTAGCTCTTTTGTTCTTTATGGTACAATTATAAGTTGACCAGAATATCAGCTGATCCTGCTTTCTTTTTCCTTCAAAAATAAACATAGGCTTAAATTACATTTTTGTGAGCTCAAAAATTACTTTTGGAAAACAAAGCAATATTTTAGAAAAACTCATTTCTGAGCTTCAACTGTTTCAGAGAAGCAGCAGCGTAAATACCATCTAAACAAAGTCCAGGAATTTTATGTAGGCCAACTGTGAAGCATTACCTGTAAGAAATCAAACTGGATAAAAGGATAATTCCCTGCAGGAACTCTCCTTTATGGGGCATTCACAGCATTGGTCTCAAATTGAAGTATCAGTAAGTGAGACTACAGATAAAAATTGGCAAAGAGCAATATACAGTAAGTAATAGTAATACATAGTCAATACATTATGTATCATAGGTGGAATGACTACAAACTGTGATCTACAACCTCTTGCATAAAACTGTCTCAGTGCCAGAGGACTAGAAAGGACACCAATTTCTAATAAGGTTTCATAACAGATACTGGCAACTACAGGCCAGGTACTTCAAAATTATTCAGTGAGGTTCCTCACCAATGACTCTGAAAGAAAAAAGGCAGCTCTGTGAATAAAATGGGAAGGGCCTCACATGCAAAAATAACGGGTTACAAGACAGGATTTTGGTGTTGCAAAACAGAGAGCTACCAAATACCAGAGAACCCAGGAACCACGTATTGCTAGAGGCTGGGGAGGCAGGACTAAACATTCACCCTTCTTACGTTTTTCTCCAGGCAGCCACTGTTTTCTTTTACCAGAAACAGGACCATGGGCCAGGCAGACCTTTGGTCTTAAACTGTAGACTTGCTTTTATGTTAACTGGGCACTGAAATTTGCATCTCCCCTGGACAGAAGAAAGATTAAGTCAAGTCTTGACAGCGAAACTACAGGGCAAAAGTCAGAGGCCTGATAAAGCCAAGCAGCCCCTCTGAGCTGGAGTGGGGAAAGCATACCTGTTTCTGTGACCAGTGATGAACAAGACAAGGACTGGGGCTGAGGCAGTCGGTGCCTCTCACTTCTGAAAGCCCCAGCTGTGGCCAGACCCAAAGGAAAGGGTGTGTTTGAGGTATGGAGGCAGAAGAGAGCACAGCCTGAGAAGAAAAAAACACACAGGGGAAGGCCAGAGGCAAGGATGGCATAGCAGCATGTAACCCCATTCTGGTGGATAACAGGGTGGATAGGCACGAAAACATGAGTTTCCACTGTATGCTCTTTTTTCCTTATTACTCTAAAGCCCTTGCTTTGCAATGATGTGGGTACTTTCATCTCCTCCTCCCCCACTTCCACTTTGCTTTCATATCTTTCTGTTTACAAGCAGAGATATTTCCTTCAACTTTTCCTCTGCCTCATTTTCCGCTTCTTCTTGGCACCGCTAGCGCCCTCCTTGGTCCCCTGCCCATCTTCCAAAACATTTAACTGTAAATCAGTGCTCCTTATAAGGCAAATGCAGCGCCCGCGGGAAAGAGGAGTGACACCTTTTCCCTCCAGCAACTCCTTTTCCCCATTTTCAAAAGACGGAAACACTTTCACGCAAACTCTCCTTTTTTTCCTTAGACGATCTTATTGTCACAAATCACTTTTCACTGCAGAAGCACAGGTGTCTAATAGGATAGTTAAGTGACCTGTAAAGAAAAAGACCCACTGATGTTAATGACTGGCTACAGTATTTACATAACTGATATGAAAGTTTTCCCTTTCGTCCTGAGGTGAACAATAACCTCCAACAGAGCTTCTCTCGCTTCATTTCTTTTGATGCTAAAACCAGGAGAGGCAAGATGCTTCTGGCTGTGATCTTTACAGAAAAAAGCAGTCTCAGCCACTGTTTATTACTGTTTAGGGACAAAGAAATTTCTGTTCATGTTTTTGTAATCAATGCTGATCTTGCCAAGGCTGTAAGAGCTCAAAATATATCGACTTCCTCTAATTTTATGCAGAAACTGCAGCAAAGGAAAAAGAAGTAAAAAGCTATAAAACTTACAAAATCAAACTCAGCATGATAGTTGCACTTTTCCTGGGCTTGGTTCCCATAGTGTCAGCTCATCAGTCTGCTGAACTAACCAATGCTAATCAATCAACGTGTTGTTTTTTATTCACACTTAATTACAGTAAACGGGTGGTTCTCTGAGAGGTTTCCCTAGACGCTGGCCCAAACCAAGGCACATGCTTTCGAGATTTTGTTATCATGACCACGAAAGTACTTCATTATAACTGCTAATCATTAGTACTGAAGATGTCTCTAGAAGTCCCCCTTGTTTTCTAAACAATATATAGTTTTAATGACACATGCCACTTGCTGTTAAGCTCTTTGTTCTGGAACTTGCCTTGCAATGCTTTGTGATTTTTTCATGTGCAAGGTGGCTAGACAGAATCCTTCAGGCAAGATCTTACAGCTAGGATAGGCTCCAACTCATAGCAAAACATGCTACAGGGACAATTTATTAGACAAACACGACCTTTTCAGGGTTGTGGCAAAACACATCCACTACCTAAGCAGAATCTGCTTTGCTATCTTCAGTGGAATTATGCCAAAAGAAAATATGTCTTAAATAGCATCTGAAGTAGTCAGGATAGACAGCAGTGCAACCACAAGCCAGTTACTGCACCTGGGGCTCTTAGAACAGGTATAAATATATTTCCATTTACAAATGGGGAAGCTAGAGCAAATGCGTCAAACGACTTGACAAAAGTTCACTGAAAACAAGTGCAGAGCATCTAAATCCCAGCCCCGTCCCTGACACTCCTCCAAGAAGGAAAGACGAATAAGCAGAACGGCTGGAGCTGCTCACATCCTCCTGGGGAGCTGGGACAGGGTTCAGCACAGCCCTGCCTTCCCCAGCTGCCCTCTCCTCCAACAGTGGGGCAGTTCGGCAAGAGCTGGTAGATGCTGCTGTTGCCCTGTCCCTGCACGCACGCTGGGTTTGTCACTGTACCCTGCATTAAGCCCTCCTCCATTCAAACTACAAATCCCTGTCCAGGTAAGCCCATATTTGGGATGATCTAGACGTATGCACTGAATGTGAGAGAAAAATGAGGTCAGCAGATCACACTTGAACGATTTTGGAAGATTTGTTGTTTGCAACTGCTCCCACAGCACACTGCAGAGCGGCCAGGAGGGCACGAGTTAGTGAAACCTGGCTTCCCACCGCGCTCGGCCAGCAGCCTCGAGCACAGCTAGCTGCAGCACAGACCTGGAATTCCTCCTTCCAAACTTTAACCCCATACCGTGACAATATGTGAACACGTTCGGTAGAAATGAAACCTATAGGTATGCAAAGATCCGTGGAGCACGCAAAGATAAAACAGGGGAAACAAATCAACAGCGCTGGAAGTAACTGGAGCTTTTGTTTGCATAATTAACTAACCTATATGAAATTATGTCCTGCTGATAGAGTTATCTTCTGCTTGTGTTTTGCTAACTTCATGAGCAAAGAGAATTGAAAACACAGAAAATTAGGAAATAACCACTAGACTATATACAGAAAAAAAATGTAGCCATTACTATGCAGATTAAAAACAGCTTTTCTTCTAAATTTAGAGACAGAATCAGTGATTTTTTTGATGTAATGACAAATCCTGCTCATTTACTCATAGCGTCAGAGAAGATGTTAGAAATAACACTAGTGCCATATGCAAAATAAACAAAATTTGACCCTGGAGAGTAAAATATCATTAGGAACTTTCTAAACCATTAAAAAGGGGGAGGGAGGGGGGAAAGAAAGACATGTATGCAAAAAATCTCATTTCAGCTGAAATGCCCGAGTTCTAAAATGATGTTTCAAGCACTTTTAACACAGCTGAAAATACCTCTTAAGCCCACGAGGCTTCATCTACAACTCTGGCTGAAAACTATTCATTATAGGAAATGAGTTTTTTTTTAATCACTGGTTCTCATAACTGGTCCCCATGACCAGGACTACATCAGTTCCCAGTGCACGTCCAGGCACCCTCGAAGGCCGCCAGGGCCCTGCAGACCCCCCACAGCAATGCTGCTCTGACCCCCGATTTCTCCTGCACCCTCCCCATCTCTCGCTGCACTGCCTAGGTGCAGCAGGTCACCTCGCTGGTTAGAGGAGCTCTGGCTGAAGGACTTCCACCTCGGCACCCAAATCAGCATGCAGGGACAGCTCGAGGGTGCGTAGCTTCCCTGCAACCCTCTCTTCCCCAACTTTCACACTGAACCAAGGACTGGGTGCTGCAGGCTGGAGGAAAGGGGACGTGGCAACACCGTCTGCTGCTGGGAGAGGCACGACAGTGCACACCCTCCGCCTGCGCTGTCAAACCTGCCCATCAGAGCAGCTTTACAGGACACCCACCCTTCTCCAGAGAAGATGAAACTTCACAAAAGCAGCCCTCAGGCTCCCTTGCCTACTAATCCAACACAGTAAATCCCCAGATCAAGAGATTACGACAACTCTGATTGAAACCACATACTACAACTCTGTTGGCTCCGTGTGGGCCAGAGCTGTTTGCTACTTAAAAAGCATAGGTGACTGAAATTGTAAAGGGCTAGAAACTGACACTGTTTCTCAAAACCACTGGGGTGGTTTTGAGCAGTGCTGCTGGGCATGTTCCAGTTCAAGTGATCCCCAACCAGCTGGGCAAAAAGCAGGTTCGGAGCAGCAATCCTAAACTTTGTGAAATTGCTTCAGGGGATTTCCTCTTTCCTTACCCAGATAAAACCTCCCCAAAGGTGTAAAACCACTAATTGCTTTTATCACTCTGTGGAGGGTGATGGGACTAAAAATAACTGATAAGAACAGTGAATGAATATGGAGCAAAAGAAGAAAATGGTGGAAATGAATGGTAAAAATGAAACAAAAGGACAAATAAGCCAAATCTGGGGCAGAGTATCACCGGCACATTGCCAAAGCCTCCAGAAGCTTCTGAACATCCCTCAGTATCGCTGGATTTTTATGGGAGTTTTGTAGACCTCTACGGTAGGAGCCCTTAGTCATGCCTTCGAATGAGCCCTGTCTCACTCAGCCGCTCCTCATATGGAAGCCATTCCATACTTTCAAACATACTTTTCCATATAGGGGACGGTATGTTTGATTAATAGCAGCAGGTTTGCCAACATTTTTCTAGTTGCTGCCATCTTAAAGACAAACTTTCCCAGGAAGAATGTCTTCAGTCACTACAATCAGTGTAAGTCGCAGCCACAAGCCTGAGCCTCCATCTTTGTCACTTCACGTCACTGTCACTGCGATGACTGATGCCACAAGTCTTTCTGCCCTGTGCGAAGGCGGGAGTCTAGCTTTCACGTAGAATTACCTCTCATTTGCTTTTAATCAGTGATAACCAGGTTGGATGGGGCCCTGAGCAACCTGCTCTAGTGGGTGGCATCCCTGCCCCTGGAGGGGGGTTGGAACTGGGTGGTCTTTAAGGTCCCTTCCAAACTCAAGCCATTCTATGATTCTATGATAAAAGCATTCAGAGAACTACAAAGAAACGTTCAAGCTTCCTTATTTCTCAGTTCAAGTACTGCTTCCCAACCCTTGGAAAAACATACGCTCCCAGGGATCCAGTAATGGTTTGACATCTGACCCGCAACGCGACCTTCCTGCAAGCCGGTGGAGGGAGGCAGGCAGGGCACCAGGAGCCACACGCTCCGCACTGCACAAAGGCAGGCCTCCCCGGATACGCTGTGCCGTGTTGAGTCTCAACAGCTCACCGTGCTGCTGTGGCCCCAGATGCTTTCCAACCCACCAGCTACATTGTACTGCCGAAGCGGCCACCGGTGCATTTTGACTCTCCCAACAGATCTCCTGAAGGCTGGACAGAAGTTGAAAACTTCTGCTACCACGTGGGAAGATTTCCTCTCAGACCCTGTACTGATGCCATGGGTGGCATCATCACTAGAGAATGGCTGGGTTAAGGGAGAGAAAAACCGAGTGGAGGCTGGGAACCAAAGTGCCTAGTCCCTCAAAGGAGCCATACTGAGAAAGGACTCCGAGGAGGAGCCAGTTGCAGGTCCCCGTGCCAGCAAGGCAGTCACCCAGCACCATACGTCTTCCAGGTCCGTAGCGAACGGGCAAGAAGTCACCGTGCGTGTACTGAGGGAAGCGGAGCAGAGGAAGGAAAGGAGGGGAAATGTGCAATGCTGTGTCAGCTGCCTCCCTCGAAATGTCACCCAACCCAATCGCAGAAGGTTTCTCCATTGGCCCCAAGACCGGTCAAGGCCATAAACTAATTAGGGGGGGAATGCTCGTAACCTCTGGCTGTTTACGAGCTACAAAAAAAACCAAATGCCTGCAAATTTTTGAATTAAGTAAACAAACAGAAAGCAAGCAAACACCTCAAAATAGAGAGGGACATGTCTTATTTTGTTTTATGTCAGTTCTAAACAGGAATAATAAAGTCTGTCTTATTTTCCCTGGAGACATCTTGTTTGCTTGAGAGCCTTGTGAAGGAAACTTATCCTGAGGAAGGGGATGGATTGCTGAATCTTTGGACCTTCGTTTTCAGGTGCCATGGTTAAAGCCCACTTAAAACAAGGGACCTGTTCCATATACTGAAATCAGAAAGGTAAAACTAGTAAAAATAAGACAAAAATCATGACAAAAACATATTATTCAGACTGAATGAAATCCACAACCCTTCTCAAGAAATCAATTTTTATTTCATTAGTCTCTCTAATACCATTAGTTTTGCAATTCTCCAGCTGTCCATAGAATCCCTTAGGTAAACACCACTTAAAATATCTAAAGTAAAAAGGAAAAAATAAAAAAATAAAAATCAAGCAGAATATAAATGTTAGGTCTTTCCTGCATTATGAACAGGCATACACTTAAATAAAATTGGATTTTGAGTTGATAGAGTTAAATTCTCTATACTAGGGCAAACCAGTTTAAAATCATTTTTAAGAACATCAACTTCCAAGAACTTATGAGTACAAAAAAACTTCCAGGGCTGCTTCATACATCAGGGATAAGGTCCTGCAGACAACAAACTCCATTTTAAACTATGGTATCATGGTTTTCTAAAGACACAATTCAAGTAAGAGCTTGGTTTATATGATAAAAAAGACAGAATAACAACAACAACAACAGAGACATAATTGAGAACAACTGAGACAAAATTGAGAACAAGCTATCTAAAAACACTTACGGGGGAAGGGGATGTTTGCTAAAATGGACCCCTAGATTTTTTCTTTACTTTTTGTTGTCATTGTTTGTTTTTTTCCTACCCCAACTAAGCTACCTGGGTGTTGCTAATATTCCTCTGACTGATTCAACTGCCAGCTCTGTAGTCTAGCATAGGGCTGATTTAACCATGTCTGTGTCTGTTCAGTCTAAGTAAGTAACCAACCTGAACCCTGCCACACATAGCAGAATATGTGGCAGCAGCTAAAATTCTCCGTTTACCACTACACCACATCTGCTGAGCTATCTCTATGCCAGTCCTTAGCAGCATACTGGTGAGTTGAACTAAACTGTCCAGAGCCATGGATTCTGCTTTTCTGCATTTGACCCTGTCTGGAAGTGATCTTCTGATTCCACCGAAAGGTTGGATGTTATCCCCTGAAGCGACAACACTGTGGTCTTCGCCAGTGGTTGTGATTCAGCAGGTAAATATTATCAGCTTAGAGTGGGGCAAGGTGTCCAAGTCACAAAGAAAGTCAATAGCAAAGCTGGGAATGCAGCTCTGGTTTCCCAGCTCACCCATGTTCAGGTCTGCAAGTTCTGGTTCCACTAACGCACCGGGCAGAGCAACCCAACCTACCAATGACTTACTCTGCAAAATAAGAAACATTTTGCGATACATTAGTTCTTGCATTTACCTCGTGTAATTCCCGAAACATACCTATTAATGTTCCTGAGGAAAACCCCGCCCTACCACCAACCACAACAGAGCATAACAAAGCAGACGGACTGCAGGGGAAAGCTGCCACGCTCACCTGATGGCCTGGGCCCCCTGAGGCGATACACAGTGCCAATGCTTGCCTACAAGCAATGTGGTGTTTCTAGGACCCAGGAAGCCAGGCTAGGCAAACAAATAAGAAAGGAAAAAAAAAAGAAAGAAAAAAAAAGAAAAGAGACTGAAACCCAGAAAGCTGTTATTCTGACTGGACAGCCAGCCAAACAAAAAAACACCACATCAGTGGAGTTCAAGGGTAACCTTGTGGCAAAAAAGTATGATCCTAGGATTTATAAACAGGAAATAGTAAGCAGAAGCAAAAGAGCCACTGAGAGTAAAATAAGAATAATGCAACTGTTCACAGCTGCAGGGAGGCCTGAAGCATGTGGAGAGCTCGGTCTGCTGAAAACAGGACCCGGAGGTGACCTGATTATATGTATACATGAACGTATCTCTATACATGCGCGCATGCCCTCAATGACAGAAAATAATGGTCAGCAACAGGGCCTTTGTCTACCTGGAAAAAAGGCATAGCTAGAATCAACAGCTGGAGTCTTAAGGTATACTTTTCAAATCATAAATAAATCACAATATTTTCAACTGTGAGAGTGATTAAACGGGGGAAATTATTTATTTATTTACTGAGCATGTTCTTTGAGCTGAATAACGTATAGTACAGGAGAAACTGACCAAAACCGGATGACCTGTAGTAAACAGATCAGATTACAAAAATCTAAAAATTCCTTTGCAACTTTTTAAACAGGCACCCCAGCTTCTCAGAAGCTTGGCAACCTCGGGGTGGTAAACTTATCAGGTCTAATTTCAAACACACTCAGCTATTATAAGAACAAAGTTTGACAAAATATGACCATTACTGGGTTTCTTTCCACATGGACAAAAGTCCAAGCAAGTGTTCAGTAAGGACTTGCATTCAGTACAGTCACCAATACCTGCCATTGGAGCTGTAAACCCCATTTGCTTCTGGGCTTAAAGTAACCTGAGTGCTGAAATGAGACTATTTGATAGGAGGTTAAAGATCACCAGACATTACCATTCACACACAACAGTCTCACTACAGAATTCCTTAATACTCATTATAGAGCTGGTCTTCCTTGGCTCCAGGAGCAAGACTGGAGAGGCACTACAAGCGGCGTGCCACAAAACACGTACCATCTTTCGTAAGGTGATGTTCCAACTCCACCACAGAGCAGAAATCCTGATTCAAAACAAGAAACAAAACAAACAAAAACAAACCGCAAAGAGAAAAAAAAACCTCCACAAGTGAAAAACAGTAGAAGTGTTTTTTCAGGCTTGAACTAGACAAATGAACCATGTGAACTGAGAAATACTTGGCACTGGTAACCGAACCTCAAGCTCTGCAAGATACACCCACCCTTAGCTAAAACTACACATCAAGCCTGAAAATGTTTGGAATACTCAGGCCTTCTCACAGGAGAAAAAAAGAAAAACAACCCTCAACAGCATGTGAAAGTCTAAATGTCTCAGAGAAAAATATTTATACTTCTATAGAGGCAAAATGTTTCTCTCTCCTGAGTTCACATGGAGAAAGTTGCAGGAATGCTTTCTAACGCAATACAGAGAAACAATTATGCTCTGGGACTTTATGCTTATTAAATTTTTCTGGAGCTTGGATACACAGCTTCTTTTAAAAATCTTTATAATGCACACCTTGCTATGACAGTAATATAAACATCTCAAAAGCACACTCATAATATATGGAAAGCAAACGCCTTAGAAATCTCGTTTTCCCACATTATGACCAGGGAGGAAAGCTCCATATTACTATTCAGAAGTCATACACCTTTTCTCTGTAAGGCCAGTTCTCCCCACAATGAAATGAAAGTTAAATCCCCCATTGGTTTATAATGATGCAGGACCAGACCTTCAGTATGTAGGGACGATTATGTCAGGTCTATTGAAGAGAAGGAAAAACATATACTGCTACTGAAAAAAAGCTGGTTATTTTTCTTTATACACTGCCCTTTAGACAACAGGTTTTAAAAGACTGGCTTACAAGGCCTTATTTTCCTAGCACAGGATGTGAGCAATTCCTATTGATTATGTATGGAAGTTACAGACATCCTGGAGAAAGGGAACAGGGCCCCAAATGTCCTGGCAGGTGCAAGAGCAAAACATTTTCTTAACATGCTACAGTACGTCCTAGCATTCTATGGCTTATCACTGTCAGCAAAGTAGAAATGCAGGCTTCATGAAATGCCATTTTAAACTGTTGTTGAATAAATCACTATATGCCCTGTCTAAAACAACTCCACAATCTCATTTGAGATGTTATTCCCAAAGAGTTACTTTATAGAAATTTTAATTATTGAAGAACAATCCCCCCACAGACAAAGAAATCCCTCTTCATCTGCTCAGTGTATCGTTTTTCTGCTGTCAAGCGCGTGCGGGCGTGATGAGAAGAAAAGGGTTATAGCTCTGATGTGCCTTTCAGATATAATGTCTCTTCTTTAAAGATGCCACTATTTTTACGTCACCATCCTATAGAGGTGTATGTTTTGTAACTGAATGATACATAGAAATTAATCTTCTTTATGCTTACATGCAATGCTTCTTAGCCTTTCAAGTATTCTCACAGGAAAGGCATATTTAAGAAGACACAATTCAAATCAAGTTGAGAGGTCTCTCTGACCGCAATAGGCTATGCAGAATATACACACAACTGCATGTTTCTGTTGGTATGCGCTACATTAGGCAGTGAAAATCCTGTGTTTCTTAAAGCTGCTGTTTATAACATCAGGGTAGTTAAGAGTAACCTCCTCCAGTGAAAATATCAGCCAACAATTTTATTTCAGGCATTTTTCTTCGCAAACAGTTTTAGTACATTTCTCCTGGAATCATCTTTATTTATCCATATTCTCAAGATATTTACTACAATAGGGTTGGAAACAAAATAGAGAAATAAAGCAGCATTTCCTGCCCCACAGGGAGGTAGTCTGGACTAATCAGGCAGTTGTTTTATCACCCCTATCTACTCTCCAGGGAGTAGCCTGGTTTTATGAGGAGAGTCACCATCACACAAAGGGAAAGCCTAGACCTCACGTTGTACTTGAAAAGATGTAAGATTCCCAAAGAACACAGACGTTCCATCCGTACTTGATCTGGAAATGTAAAACAAAGTTCTGCAGTAATCCTCTGGGCCTAGCAAAAACCTCAGCATTATTCTGACAGTGAATGCAGAAAGCTCAAAAATACGGGGCTTTTATGACATGCAGAAGCACAGCGTGAATGCAAAGCAGGCAGAACTGACTTGGTAACACGGATGCAAGGAATGACATAAGGAAAAGGCAGCAGAAGACAAGGAGCATGCGGTCTCTTTCCATCCAAGCTGTGCCTGCATCAGATGCCAAAGCACATGGAAAGGAAAAATGATTTCCCGAGAGATCATGTTCCCAAAGGATGGTAATTCTGAGAATACAATGACATACTTTTTTTTTTTTAATGCAAACTTATTGTATTACATATACATTTAACAATAATAACACTGCTGTCTTTGTGCTTGGGTGTTTAAATCTCTGTGTCATGATACAGCAGCACTGTTATCCCCTGGTCTTTCTTACTAAGTCTTCTGATTCTGCTTATGTTCAGGATGGCTTTAAAGTAGCACATCAGTTCCCTAATTCTTGTAAATGTTTTGAGCTCTTAGTATAAAGGGCAGTGCCTCGCAGTGCCACTTGCTTACGTTAAAGTCGAGTTTGAATAAATCTCCTCTCACTTCTCTTTCTGTTTCTGCTCACCCTGTCTTGAAGCAATTCAAGGGCAGCAAATCAGCAAATTCAATGTTATTTATGACACAAAATGAAGGAAGTTCAGAAATAAAAGAGGGAAACACCAAAGATTTGAAAGGAATTTAGTCAATAAGCAACAACACACTTTACATGAAGCAACAATTTAAAGTTTCCCCCAGAAGGTGAGTCTGGCAGTCTGAGAGATTGGTACACTAAAAGTCAACACGTATAGATCTACTCCAGAAATATACTCCAAACATTAAAACCTGGACAGCCACTTCCAGAAGTCAAAATAGAAAGAACAAAAAGACCCAAAAATGAATGGAAGTCTTCTCCAATCCAAGCTTTTGATGGTAATTTTTTTTTAATGTTAACACAGCACTGAAATACCAACAAAGTGCATCCACAAAGACTTCAGATTTTTTAGTAAATTCTTCTGGAATTCCTTTCTGCCCTGCTGATGGACTACTGTTTTGCTGTATGAAGTGCTGTCAGGTTACTAACAATGTATGATGGAGTACCATGCATATGGAGCAATGGTTTCACACAGTTATTTGTCACATCTGCAAACAAAATGAAGTGCACCTAGCTCAGTAAGAGTCATACCTTTTTAAAAAGGTGAAAAGCATTTAAACCAGTACAGAAAGGGCACCACTGAGGAAGAGCACTCAGGTTAATAAAAACACAAACGAAACTTTTGTGCCCTGTAAGAACAACAGTTACAGTCACTCCTGCCTCAAAATGTACAGGGATGGCCTAAATGACTTTTTGAGGCCCCTGTCAATGCTATTTTTACATGATTCTCTCAGTTACTACTTTGTAGCACTTACAGGCATCATGGTAACTCCTAAAAATATTCAGCTGGTATGTACTTGCAAA
>VXAL01018761.1:566575-590099 GCA_013399475.1 Chauna torquata
AGAAACAATGCATTCTGCCTGAGACACTTCTACAGATCAGTTGCTAGCGAGTTTCACCTCAAAAGCTGAACATGGCAATTTAAATCTTAGAAGAAAGACATGAAAAACACAGGTAAGTTAAACCTAATACTCTAAACATAGGATGCCTCAGGTTGGATAAGTTCATGCCTAGATACAGAAGTAAAAGGGTGCTCAGGTGTGCTCCCACTGAAATCAATGAATGGTCTGATTTAAAATCTTAAGGTCAGATTAATGCCNTTGCAGATACCCTGCTCCCTTCTTCAACAACAAATGGATCCCACTTGACTCATTCAGATTAGTGGTCTCACTTTTAGGTAAACTGGGTTTAAAAAAAAAAAAAAGGATGAATCCCCTCCAAAGCAATTCATACACTTTCATTAACCAAAATCTGCAGGAGATGGAGGAACTTTATCTCCACACACCAAAGGCTGCTCCTAACCACAAAGCTGTTCATCTCAGTTTACAGTAATTTGTAAAGAGTGGTTACAGAAAGCCCTTAGGGCAGAATGACCACCCTAGTCAGCAACATACTCATTTTCAAGGAGTGAGAGAAAGACCAAGAGTGGAATACTTTTTTTTTTTTTTTAAATCCTTAATCAGAGGTCATAGCCGAAGTGCATGTTGTTAAAAAGATAGGCTTTGTCAAGGATCCAAAAGGGAGGTCACTAAGCAATTATCTCAGTAAGCCACACCGACCTAGAGGTTTGAAATCTGTCAGTCCATTATATTTTCATTCCCCATATGTGTGAAGATTCACAGACATCCAGAAACACACAAAAAATGCTTGCAAAAATTTAAGGTACTCTTTAGTTGACTCTGTCAACTGACTTCTTTCTAGTAGAACACACTGTGGGCAGCTTTTAAATCAGTTCTCCTACATCAGGCAGATTAGCACAAAACAGAGCGCAAAGACAAAGCTGACTTCCACCTAACCCCAGAGCAACTGGGCAGAAGAGTTATCCCAAGACATAGAGAATCCTGCTTCTGACTGGAAGCAGTAGCCTATGCAAGTTGATGATAACTGCTACATGAAACTTTACTGAGAGTGCTACCAAAACCACTAAAGAGCAATAGGACCCTCCAAAAAAAAAAAAAGAAAGAAAGCAATTCACCTACCACATTGAAGATCTACATCTAGTGACTTTTGCAGGGTTGGTTATTCCCATGTGTGATTTAGCTGTGGGGGAAAAACAAAAAAAAGTAACACCTGGGCCAAATATTGCAAAGAACTTCCCTGGATCAATGACATTACTTCAGATTAACGCCTCTTTAACTTGGAGCAACCTGTGGTTCACTGGGGCTTTGATTACAATGTAAAGTTTTGAGAACTCTCCATTTCCTCAAGCTCTTGGGAAGAAGTCATCACAGAATGAGTTGAAACTCTCCTATCACGATTATGGGGGTCTACAATGTTGGCTGAAAATAAGCCAAGCACTACCATGTTGCATATAGGTAATACCTTCTGTAGATATTAATACATAATACTCAGCCGGGGTGTAGTGAGTTAAGACATTCAGTTCTGAAATTCTCATATCACTAAGTGAATCCCAAAAGGTTTCATAGGTTTGATAAATTTTTCTTGTGTTTTAGGAACAGAGGACTGGTGTATCACTGTCACATGCTTAACCACTGAGATATTACCAATTCCCTGTCTTGTTTCTCACTCAAATACACTTCAGCATAAAATGCAGTGTCCCTCACTTGGCTCTAAATACCTGTATGCAATAACAAGATGTCTGGATTACAGCAAATGCTGCCCTTTTCAGTTTGCTTGTTTATTAAACACTCAACAGTTTATGTATGTTATGTGAACTCTTCCTAAGGATTTGGTCTTGAATTATGCATGACTCTTAACATTTCTAGTCACTACCACAATGCTTCTACATCTTGCAGTAGTTGCTTAATTCAGTAACTCCCCTAGCACCAACTTGTTTATGTTAGAAAGTATCATTTTTACTCTTGCTGTCCTATATTTTCTTCATTTTTAGAGAGAAACAGTTGGAAAATTGAACTGTAGCTGTTGAAAGCCACCACTTTAAAAGACTGTTACATAAGCTAATAATAAGTATTTACATACTCATGACATGCAGATCGTTAATCTTCAGAATGCCTTTGTTTGGCATACAGTATTAGCCAAATGCTCTGCTGGCAAAACCTTACTGGTTTTATTGGAGTTACACAAGTCCAGTTTGAAGGAGCTGGAGAAACTGACTCAAAAAAGGCACAAATCCGAAACCGTAAAGAAAGAAAACTTTTGTAGTCCTGTATCTTCGGCCAAGGTAGGCTGATCGTGGGCTTCAAAATGAAATAAAATTGCTGTCTGAACTGCACAGGGCCAAGTAGGTGCTTTGTTTCAGTGGGGTTTTCAGAGCAGTTTGCTGAATTGGAGGGAAAAAGAGTTGTGACTGTGGCTGGAGACCTCATGGCACTGTATGACGTGTCTCTCCATGCTGAACCCCTCAGAACAACAGTTGCTGACTTAGAAACAGACTGATTGACTACAATAATCAAAGAAGGGCAAAAGGGCTACACTTACAACAGGGCTAAGGGTGGGGCAGGAGCAGAGTCATACACAGGGCAGACCAGGAAAAAAAAATATGGAAAAAAGTGAACCCAGAGGACAAAAAGAAGAGTCAAGAACCTGGACTGCTCTAGCTGCAACCATCTGCCAGCCTTCGGAAATGGACTGCAGAGGAGATGGAGGACCACTACCTTTGAGTACAGAGATGGCTTAGTTGTGACCCTCCTAGCTATTTATCCACAAGCTAAAAACCCACCTGTATCAAGTCGGTTTCCCAAGGGGCCTCTTTAGTGACTATGGCAGCTCCCAGATTACTCACAGCCCTGGAAAATCCCTGAAGCCATCACATTCATATTTGGACAATATGCTCTCTTCTTCCTCACCAGAATCACAGTTGCTCCCAGTGTTTTGCACCACCGAGTCCTTTCAAAAGACCACTTGTCACCTCTCAGTCTATTGCCTTCAGGATCTTTTAAACATCATGGTGAGAAGTATCATGCAATTTATACACTCTCCATGGCCAGAAATATCCAGACACAAGTAACAGGTGTGTGAGCCAGGCCACTTCCCTACAGTGGTGAAGGACAAGTTCAGCAGGTCCTGCTAAGTAAACACAGCATTCTTAGATAAAATACACACACTATGACCCTGTGACTTCATGCTGAGGTTTCCTGTTATCCTAGTGAGATTGTCCACTCCCTAGCTTGTCCCCTACCGTTACTAGTTCAGCCCTGTCTCTACTGGCTGAAACTTCATCTCTGTGATGTCAAAAGACATTCTTACACCATTGAACTCACAGACTAAAGTGAAAGGCAGATCTGGAAAAGGCAAGGTATCTACAGTTTTAATGCTTATTACCAGGCTCTGATTATCTCTCAGCTTCCCCATAGCACTTGCTGCAACCTGTGAGAACTGCACATGGTCTTAATTTCATTAGGCTTTTACTTCCTGACAGTTGCTTCATGTTAGGTAACATAATTTGTTTTCCCCTTGTGAAGAGGCTTTCTGAAAGCTGAAGCTGCAGTCTGGATTCACCCTGTACAAATACGCTGCAGTAATCTATATAGATAAAGCACTCGGGGTCTGCGCTAGGGTGCCCTTGTGATGTGCTCCTCAGCTGCGGCAGTAATATGGAAAAGAGACAGCAAAGCCTCTGAGAAGCATACACGAGGCAGAGATTCATTCACTCTAATTAGACTTTGATCTTCCCTGCCTTGCTTTATATCTTGAAAAGGAAGACAGCTACAGGAGGCATCAGTATTAAGACATTACACAAACTATCAAGCGCTACATAAACTGCTACTCAGGAGTCATATCAAGACCTACAGACCAATGGACTTAACTGAAACAAGAGAAAGCCGATGTAATAAACATTTTCAAAACAAGACATGTATTTCCACCTTTCCTCTAAGTTAGGATGAAATAGGCTTGCTATTCTTTTAGGCTTCCATTCATTTACTGAGAAAGGAAGGAGGTTAAAAGTAGCATAGTTCACAATTCCAGCTCATTTCAGAAAAGACACACACAAAAAAGGTAAGGGAATTGTGAATTTCACTACCTAGGTTTTGGTCAGCATTAAAAGGTAACAAAAAAGGGTAATCACAGCATCATAAGCTGGTCAAGGGAGTCTGATATTGGTAAAGTAGGGTTTTTTTTTTTTTTTTTTCAGAAGGGAAGTTGAGGAGAAAAGCTAATGTGATGGATGTGTTGGCTGTTAATGCCAAATTCCATAGACAGCAGCCTGAAATTTAATCCCGCGAATCACTAAAAGGAAAATGTTTGCTTGAAACAGCTTGTTCTTTTAAGTGCTCCCCGCTCCTGCCCTGAGCCTGCTCCTGAATGAGCTGCTGTTGCTCAGCCCCCTCCCGAACACAACAACAAAACAGATTAACTGTTAGATAATCTGATTGGGGGGGGGGGGGGGAGAAGAAGAAAAAAAAGGCTACCCAGCAGCCATGCCACACACTGCTAAAAGCACGTGGCATAAAAAGTCACGAATATAAGGCTGCACAGTCTGGTCCTCCTATTGCCTTGTACCAAGTTTGGAAGCATTTCTTCTCCAGCCAAAAAAGGAAAAAGGATTTCATATGGTGACAGTCAGCTCTTTGCCTGAAATACCCACACAGCACATGGATGCTGCGCTCTGATTTATGAGATTATTCTAGACTGATAAGCACTGCAAGATATTAAAAAAAAAAAGCCCTATTTAAAAAAAAAAAACTTTTATTTACTTTTAAATGCATAAAACAACTGTATGTATGCCTTCTATGTTCTAAAGTAGACAGCTAAACCCCAGTATGTTGTCTTCTTTTTATTTTGCTTTCAGCAGCTTTTTATTAATTAAGCTTATTCTTCTCTAACCTTGCAGTGATCCTTTCCAATTGGTTTTACTTCTTGGTGTCAAGTCAATGTAAACGGCTGTTGCTGAATTACAGATCTGCTTTTCTCCATCCAAAGAAGTGATTTAAATCATAAAGCACCTTCCAGGAAAGAAACAGGCAATGGAACACAGCAGCTGCTGCTTTTCCAGAGCAGCTGGACAGCAACAAGCTGAAAACATCACAGCATTACACTGGCTTTTCAAAATCAGGACATGAGTTTGCTTTTCATAATTTATCCCTTTACACACACAGGTGCAAAGAATCTGATTTGCTTTGTCTGGGCTTCAGAAACAAAACCATTATTTTGTGTGACTAAGTGTTTTGTAAGCATTTGTAAAGGACTTTAAGGTTTACATTCTTAAGTACAAAAGGGAAAGGAGATGTGTGCAAAGGTACTGGGAAATACCTGATTCTGAAAGTCATATCCCAAAGTATCCACAGAATAGTTACAGAATTATTTAAGTGAAAGTTTTACCCTATTGATTTTTCTTTTAACAACTCGTTTATTATAATCCTAAACTGAAAGTAAGGGCCACTACTTTTAGCTCACCAAATGTCCCATTTATTAGTTTCCTTACCTGCAGGCAATTTGTTTCTAGGCTTTCTTTTCTAGGTTGTTTTGTTTCACTTTAATGTTGTAGAATATCTGCATTAAAATACTGAAACCAATAATTTTCACAGGACTACCTTTGTGCTACTTTGCACTTGAAGAAAGCTATCAGTAAGAGATTCTTCCCTATCTTGTCTCTGTCCTGGGGACTCAAGCAGTGATGTCTCCAGAGCCCTCTAGCCTGGGCCTCCAGCTTTAGAAGATCCCTATAGCCAGGAAACATATTGCTATGCAACTGCACAGGAACCTACACTGCACATGCAGGATGACACTCACCTCCCTCTGTACCGTGATGTTCACTTGCATGTGTGATGTAGGTTCTGCATGCAACAAACCTGCATGCTTACTCAAAGACTCTCAAACACCCAGGAAGGACCTAAATTGGCCCACAGGGACTGTGCAGGTGAGGGAATTTCACCCTGTAAACCTGTTTATAACCTTGAGGACAAAGACACAGCTTAGCACAGCTACCTTAACAATCAGTGCAAGTTACAGGAATGAGATCTGCTCTGAGCAGGCTTAGAAGAGGTATTTCATGCTTACTCTTTGCAAATTTCATTGCTAGACATGGACTGTGATTTGTAGAGCACCTTCTCCCCAAGTGTACTTCCTCCCAGTGGCATAAAATCCATTTAAAACTAGAAAAGCAGCTATCCAGACCTTAAATCGTCAGTGCAAACTCTTTTTCCATTGTTTAGGCTGTAATGTTACATGCTGGAGGGTATGGAAGGCATCTCTGAATGGAATCGCTGAAATTTTGAAAAACTGACAAATACAAAACAGTTGACTACATTGTCTAGTACAGAGCAGTTAGTACAAGAGGAATTTTTAAGTACAGCCTAAAGAATTGATTTAGTGTGTACACAGGGCCACTAGATTACAGCTGAATAACAGCACTGACATCCTGGTCTGTACATGACGTGCCCAGATGTGTGAAATAAGATAAAATAGAACTGCAGGGAAAATGACCTTCAAGCTACAGTACAAAACAACCACCCACCAGCATATCATCCATGCAACATATGCATGGAGAGCTTAGAGAGGGAGGTGAACAGGTGCACATTTGGCACTCATTAAGAGTTAGTGCCTGCAATTAGTCAGAATTCTTGACCGTTAATCCCAGAAAGTCCGTTACAGAAGATGTTCAGTCAATTGGCCAGATGTTTCTTACACAGCCTTTAAGAGGAACTGCTGTACGTCTGCATCATAAATATTTGACTGTCTTAGTCATTTGACAATGGAACTTTATTTAGCCAACAGCTTGTTAACAAGAAGACAAACAAACATACAGCTTCCTAGGGATGTTTTGGTTCTTTGCCACACAAAAATTACAGGCAACATTCAATGAAACAATACTGTTTCAGAATTTTTTTTTGTAGGGGAGCCATGAATTTATACTGCCATAAAAACAGCCCTGAAATCACAGTGATGTTCTCTTCAGTTCTAGTTAAAGTTGTGTGAATCGTTTTCTGTCTGATGCCTTTACTGATTTAGAAATGTACTGTTGCAATTATGTCAGGCAACTAAACAGCTCTTTAAAAATTAACACAGTCTCCCCCCCACCCTATGTAGCATGTATTTTTTCTAACAATGCCAATAAGCATTTCAAACAAACAAACAAAAAGATTCAGAAAGTAGAAGCATAGATTATACTAAATGGAAAAAATCTCTAATTGCTTTACAGAGTTCAAAGTCTGTGAAAGACTCATTTCCAATGTTGAAAGGAAAAACAAAGCAGATTCCATTCTTCTTGAAAGGAAAATGCATTGACATCAATGGAAACAGAGTCGAGTTCCACATGTGCAAATTTCTTCCAGTGCAGTTCAGCTAGCGGAGGCATGGCTGATTTCTCCATAAGCATATACTTAGTTGTTCCTGGCTGCAAAGAACCTTCAGAAATTCATGCACTTCTGTATTGTTAACACACAAAATCCAAAGCCAAATACTTGGATCTGAACACAACACACCTCTGAGAACTAAATTTACATCTAAGGAAAATAGAAAGATGATACCCAACAGGGCAAAATTTCCAAAGATATTCCCTCCCCCAAAATAAGTCCAAAACAGTCTTTCTTATGGTCAAATGTCTTCTGTAGTCAAGATGTTCTTAGGTCATTTTAGACTTATCTGTAGACCTCGAGAATTTTAGCTGGGTTTCTGATCCAATCTTTTCTTGGTCACGAGAGATTTTTATACTAATTTCAGCCTAAGATAGGAGAAATCCTAGATAAACCCCTACTGCACCTCTACCATGTCACATATCACGCTTCAGGCACGAGTGTTCAGGCATTCTGTATTTTATGATCCACGTGTACATTGCCATTGCCAAAAAACACAGGTTGCTATTTGACTCCCCGGCTTCTGTGTGTGCATGTGTGTGGCCTTCAAAATTTCCCACAGTAGTTTTTCTTCAAAACGTTAGAGTACAATTTGTCAGATACCTCAAATCTGGTTAAGGAATTGCTTTTTTTTCTTTTTTTTCCTGTTTATAAAGTGATAAATTAGTCAAAACACTCACAACAAAAATTAGCACCACCACAGGTAAAGAAATTGCCACTCTCTTTTCTTTTAAGCTAAAGAGATTTACTGTATGTGATTCTTCATTCCTCATATGAGGTTACCTTTCCTTTATAACACACTAAAAAAATCATTTCAATCCTTGTACATAGTGAAAACCAATGGGAGATGCAAAACCAAACAGCAAAGAAGCATGTCTCTTTAATGAGGTCTCAGGGGAAAGTATTTAAGTCCCTCGCTCTCAGGGCACTGGTCCAGCAGAACAGGGAATTTGGGAGCAGCCTGTTCAGCTTCTCAACCTAATTCTTCAGTTTCCTCCTCTTGTCTGTACTGGAGGCAGCTGGACTAAGTGTTTTGGATCACACGTTGTACAAAATGTCTTAACTTCACCTTTTGTGGATCCGCCTCATAAAGTACTTCAAACAAGTAAATATATGAGGCAGGAGAAAAAAAAATGTGGTTGTTGCTTGTGTGCCCAGTAAATCTACACAGAGCTCTGTGTCAATAAATGACATTTTGTTAAAGTCAGGAAATAGAGGGGTGACAGAAGTTCTAAGACAGAAAAGCTGTATTTTATGAAGGACTTGCAAGAGATGCATTCAGTGACACTTTTCATCACATTACACTGCACTGTACTACACTATGCTCTCTAGAAACAGCCACCGAAAATATTCATTTGGTTTTCTGTTTCACTTTTTGAAGCTTCTCACAGTGCTGTCTAGGAATCTGGTATTTAGTAGGCCCACCATTCCCTATAGTGCGAAAAGCCAAAGCACTACACACAGCAAAGCCTTTCCCAACTTCTGCTAAGTTGCATTTGATGGATGACCTTGATGTCATGTCAGTTTGGCCACTGTTGATAGACATGTTCTGCTCCTGTATTAAAGTAGACAGCCTAATTATTCTTTCTCATAACAAACAGTTTTCAAGAAAAAACTTTTGATGTAGGATGAAAATACCAAACCAATCAACTTCCATTTAAATCACAATATCGCAGCTAAACAGAGTATAAGGTTTTCATTCAAATTTTGGGCCTAGTTCTGCCACCTCTGCTGCGCTCTGTGAGGAACCTGACAGAACGAATAACTGTTGAGCATGAAACAGGTGGCGAAATATGACATTTTATGGCTAATAAGTACGAATTTCTTCTACCTTTGAGCTTCTCAGCCTGCCGAACTATTGTTAACTGAGAAGTGGAAGATAGTTCTGTATGCATTTATTTTCTTGGATTTACTACACAAACAACAGAAATCAGCTTTCCAATGTTCAGTAAACAATGAAGAAAGAAAAGCTGCACATTTCCCATTTCTCCACCTGTGTTCATCCCTCCATCCTTTTATCAACAAGGTGGACATATTAGGTCTGTTTTTTCTGTTGGGACTAAGTACACACCAAACATTTCTGCATCATCCAGGCCATAATCCATTTACAAAACAAGGCTGCTTTGCCGGGTTGTAGCTTACTGCATCCATGAAAGAGTATGGAAGAAAGAAAAGTATCAAACATTTTGTACACATTACTGTACCAACAAGCTGACAACAAGCAATCCCTAACCCAGCTACTGGTACTAGTTACATTTTATTAGCATTACATTATATCAGAATGACATTCCATATTAATGGAAAATACAGGCATATTCAAGTAAAACCAGCTATTTTTTTCCTAAACAGGTTTCAAGCATCAGTAATTTTACTTTTGTTTGATGTTTATGTGCATACTGCATTTAGATAGGAGTAACTTCATTACAACCCATCTCAGAGAATTGGTTAGAACTTTTATCATCCTCATTACAGTCGTTTGCTCAGAACAGTATTCTGCACTCTTCTCTAGCTAAAAAGTGGCAGAAATCTAAGTGCAGAAACAACTGGTACAAAGACTCATGGATCTGATGAAGAAAATCTGAGATATCAACCAAAAATTTGTTTCCTGTAGAGTCCATATTAATATAGAATGAAAAATTCCATACTTTAATTTGTATCAAAAATATTAACAAAACATTACTGGAGAATGAAAATTGAAACCTTCTATAAAAATTTCTACAGTGTTCTGCCATTTCCATGCATTTTCCTATCCAAACCAATCCACATTTGATGTATGCTGTTTTTCATGAAAAATTCTGAAACAAAGTGTCATGTTCTAGATGAAAAGAATATTAGTTCATCTTTCCTTAATCATTTAGCCTTCAAACTAAGATGCAGCAGAACTTGGCCTTTTAATAACAGTTTAGATCAGACATTTCAGAGTGGAGGACAGACAAAGAAAGAGTGGATCCAGACAAACGAAAAAACAGTTATGGGAACTGTACTATAATTCTAATGCTCACAACTCACAATTGACATATTATGCACCACATTAAATATAAAAAAAAAAACAATGGTTCATCACATCATGCACTAATGGCAGAAGATGTCTCCTGAATCTTGAATCACAATTTATTTTATTTTCAGTTATGACTTTCCTTTGACAACTACTCTTTAGACTAATGGAACTCAGGTTACCATCAGAAATGCCACCATAAATCAAGAAAATAAAAACCTTTAAGGTAATTTTTTTTTTTCCAGCTGTCCTATATTTCCTCATTTTAACATAGCATAAAAATACTAGGCATCATAGTGGCACAGCCAAGTACAAAGTCTCTAAGAAATTTTCTAGAGGACTTCTCCATCATAAAGAAAGCTCTTATGAAATGAATGCTGTATTGGAAAGGTTGGTCCCAGCAGCACAACAGGGATTTGAAGTCTGCATAGTTATTGGCTTTCTCTCTATTACCATCATTAACTATCACAGGCTACTATATGCAGGCACACAAAGCAGAGAATGAGAAAAAAAATGAAGACAAACACAGGAATAAATCAAGAGAAGGGAGAACGATAGGCTGGTAAAATAAAAAAGCCCAGCTTCTTTCCATAGAAACTTGCTCTTTTATATTCACCATGTAATGCTTCATGCAGAATGCTTATCACCAGTAGCTGTCCTTTTGGAGTCAACGGCTTCTGCACTTAAAGCACACTTATAGATCTTTCCAGGATCACATATTATATACTCGGTAGTGCTTGTTCACAGGCCTGGATGTATGCATCACTTCAGGGCTTTTCTTAGTGAAAAGCAGTGCAAAATGAAAGTCTTGGGGAACTCAGGTACTCTTTCTTTTTATGCTTTGTCTTATGAGAGCTTTGGATGAATAATTCATTAATATTCCACAAGGGAAGAAAAGGAAGAAAGAGAAAAGGTACAAGATTTTTTCCTAACAAGTACAAAGTGTGAATGAGTAAGTTTTCAGAGCAAAAACAACAGCTCATCTTTCAAAGAACACACACATCCATAACACAGCAGAACTATAATAAGTTATTGGTTGACAAAGAGACTATTTCACACTTAATTTGGAAGTTTCATTTCCACAGTGTAAGAAATGGCTTGAAAAAGAAAAGCTTCAAAGGAATGCATGAAATGACTGAGAGGAAAGTGACAAGGCTTGACAACACCGTACAGCTACAGTCTTAAATTTTTGTTAAGACTGTAACAAGTATAGTTAATCTTATGAGCTGGAATCACATCGTGGAAAAATAATGAAAAACCTGAACGCACCCACAAATTCCATGTACTGGGCTTGATTAACTTCTCATAAACATAGCTGGAAAACCTGACTGTGATGGGAGACCTCATTAGGGTTGTAAAACTCATGGAAGTATTTAACAAGTTGGTGGTTTTGCTTTCTCCCTCTTCACTTTTGTATGTGACCATGCCTCCCACCTGCAAATGTCACTACAAAGTAAGCTGGAAGATACACAGCTCTGCAAGTCTTTCCTGAAATAAAACATCATCTGTTTAGTATCCTGCTTCAGAAGCTGTACATTCTCACACCTTGAGGAAGCTCTGGGTAGTGTCTGTGGGACAGACAATAAAGCACTCAGCGGCTGCAGGATACTCCCGGCGTGGGATGCTCCAGCAACCTCTTACAGTGCCAAGAGCGTCGGGCCTGACCAGAGTTAGTGATGGGGCTGAGGGGAAGCCATCCATCTTTCCCCCTAAAAACAAGTCCTCAGATAAAAGTTGGTCTGAATGTCAGGCAGCTAAATGGAAGTGCTAAGGAGGTGAGAGGAAGGAAAAAATTAAGTGATTATGTATGAACCTCATCCTTCTTTAAAAGATGCTTCTGGAGCTTAGAGCTTTTCTGGGAAGAAAGAAAAAATAAGCCTCAAGAAAAAAATGTGAAAGCTTAAAGTGACCACACTTTCAAGTCTCACACAAGAAAGCGACAAGGAAAGAACCTATAGCACCTTTTTCTCTCAGTTTGGGGGTGGAAAAGGGGAACTTAACTGATGGAATTTGAATGCTGAGGGCTGAAAGCACTGCACTGTCAAAGAGCTGGAGGCCTGAAGTCAAATTTGTGAGGACAGGGAATATCAATGTAGGTAAAAGAATATTTTGAAAGGGATACTTACAATAAAATTCATAGCAGGGGACTGAAATACGGTGGGTAGGGAAGACAAGAACATCAAAAGAAAAAAAGGTTTTTCACTTTTTCTCCTTTTACTTTTTGACATTCCTGCAGTTGCTTTCCAAGTATAAGCAATGCTATGTAAACAGATTCATATATAGACAAATAAGAATACTAATCCTACTCAAATTTAAATAAAATTGTACCTATTCACTTTTTTTTTTTATTCCAAGAAACTTAACCATTAACTCTTAATGTATTTTAAGGAGGATTAAGCAGTATCACTACTACTACTTCCATACTTGGGAGATTTTTCAACCCTCAAAATTCAGAAGACTGACTGTCCCAACAATTTTGTCAGGACACAAACTGCAACACAAATGCTAGTTTATAAAAACTATCATATTATGGTAGTTTCCGCAGCAGTGATGAGGATGAAAAAAGGCTTCTGTAAAGTGCTGAAATGGAAAGTTCAAAACTGGTGTGAACAGAGTAAGAGAACTGCTTATTTAAAAAAAAAAAAAAAAAAAGAAATAGAAGGAAAACAAAAGGAAAACATCCTCTAAGCAACACTTACATTTCTCCTTGTGGAATACCGGACAGCTGAATGTTTGATTAACCTATATGCGTAATTCCCCATCATTAGTATTTATGGTTTGTTTTTTTCTTTCATATGTCTAATTGCAACATGAACTTCTCAGGCATGTCTTTGTTCTGTCTCCCTCCTCCTTCCAGCTCAGACTAATGCTGGTAAGACTCAGGTGAATAAATTCTTAGATGATGGGATAGGAACATATATCACAGGTCTTCTCACCCGACAGCAATGATCAGCAGCAAGCAGACAGATAAACACATGTTTTAGTAGTGCTAGACTTCATCTCCAGACATCTCTTCTTATGGGCTGTAAATGAGTCTTAATAACTTCACCTTGTCAAGGACAGGTACAGAATTTGTAAATGATATTTATCCATGACTGAAATATTAGCCAAGAAAAAGAACCTGAACTTTAGAAACAACACAGTGGAGAGGCAGTGGCTGCAGCACAGAGCTCTTCTGCAAGTGTTTCTCAAAGTGGGGAAGCAAAGGTAACCAGGAAAAAGGATATGGATGGACATGATGTTCATGTTTAATGGTAAAAAAAGGGAAAACTGGATAAGAGAAGCAAATCTTATTAGTGAAACATCCATGGCAATCTAACGATACTAAGGATTTCTCTCAATATATAACTGGAGCAAACAAAATGCTGAAATACCAGGCAAAGAGGGTAGTGACGCAGAAAAGGCATAAGCATTAAAATCAACAAAGTAAATTTAAAAGATTATATAGAAAAGATAAAACACTGTATGGTCAGCCTCAGTGATCCTCTGTAAGTCTAGGAAAAAAGGTGTAGGGAATGTTCTAATAAAAAATGAAAGTATAACAGCATAAAAAATTCAAAGAACACAGTTCTCTTTTTCAAGTCATTATGTTAAGCACATCTGATATAATTTTTATGGTATCACAAGGTTAGTAATGCCACCGATACACAAATATTAGATATGACCTAATACATCTTTTTGTCAAGAAACAACAGCACTTGACAAAATCAAAACTACCCTTGCAAAGCAGATATAAAACCAAGTCCTGGCGCCTGGTGCCTTTACATTCCCAAGTAGACTTGGTCACAAAACTATTATGTTCATTCCTTCTATTCAGTTAAACGAACCAAATCTGACGTGGCCTTTGATTTGTGGCAGAAAGACCCAAACTTTTCTTTCCTACTCTAACCAGGAAAAGGGGTTCTGGGTGGGGAAGGCACAGTAACTTTTCTCCGTTTAATTCTATATATCCTTCTAATTATAACTGTACAAATGCAAGGAAGAGTAGAATCTTTTGCCTTGTGCTGAAGAAACAGGAAAAGTCTTGCCACAATGTATACCCCAGATGTTTACAACCAGTAGAACGAGTTCAAAAATTATGACCCACATGTAGTAGCAGGATACTCAGATATTCTTTCTTCAGACAAAAAAAAAAAAGCATACATTTTTTTCTCTGTGATGTTTACTCTTCTACAGTAATCAGAAATTTTGTGACATACTTATTTGTGGATCTTGACTGGGCAGCTAACTTAATGTGCTAAGTAGCTAATTTGCCTAATTTGCTTAACTTCAGGAGTTTTAATCCATCATTCCTTCTCATGGGAAAGTCTTAAAACTTATTGTTCAGTCATGATACCTTGTGAATACCAGCCTTTGTAACACCAGTTTCAAGGATACAAGCATGTCCCATACACTTTGTCATTTAGAGCTAGGAAAAGAAAAAAGACGACCCTTGGGCCTCTCACAAGCATATACCGCACTAGCTTCAGCCAGGATGATCGATATTTTTGACACGAGCCAACAAAGATGCTGGCTGCAGAGGGCTGGACCCAAACGCAGACCTGGGGAGACCTGGAGAGCTCCCAGCCCCTCAGCGACCTCCTCTCCAGCTGCCCTGTGCCCGTTCACCTTGTAGGCGCATCAGCTCCCAACACATGCCTGTGCGGGATGTGACGCTTCTCCAGGCACCGAGACACCTGCTCCTGGGCACATCCCGCGGCGTCTGACTGCGAACAGCCAGGGGCCACTCGCAGAACAAAACGGGTCTATTTTCTTCTTTAATTCCAGGTGCTGGAGTAGGAGGAGTCTGCTCCTTGTGCAAAGGCAGCCCTTGGTGAAAGAAACCACCACCTTTGTGAAAAAGCTGCAGAACTCCAATATGTTATTTTGTAATCAATGCAATAAGTAAAGAAATACCAAAGAGGTAAAGGAGGACATATGGCAGTGCTAAAGAGGAAATTTCTTTTTACCACCAGAAGGAATGCAACTTAAACAACTAACTTATCCAACAGCCATCTTTCTTTACAAAGCTTAAAATAACAACTCAAATGTACTGACCACATGTTGCTGGCTAAGATCTGGGCTAACTTAGCTCTTGACAACTCATGAAGAATAACAGTAATTCACTCAGTACTTTGGCGCTGGCTCTCGGCACACTAAAAACATGCCAGGCACAGTAAAAACATGCCAGAGACAGCGTCAGGTGAGGAAAGGGCAGAGCCAGGGCAGCCGCTGGTGCTGCGGCAGCCACCAGGGAGGTACAGCCAAGCATGGGACATCCCGTTGTGGCACCTCCGGGCCACGCAGCTGCTGGCCACTAAGCTGGCGTGCTCCCAAACAGTTCTGCCTACGGCCAATAATTTAAATGCATGAACTTTTTATTTAAATTCATAAACCTGGCACTCACTTCTCAGTAGTTTATGCAGAACTTGCTTCCCACTGCAGCATACATATGCTAGATTTCTTTCCATTTGGATTTTTTTTTTTTTTTTTAAAGCATGGCCTAGTTAGTGACATCATTGCTAATGACTCTCCAATCATGGCTCTGCCGCATCTATTTTCTTTACCTCTATTTTTGGCTTTATACTTTCTTGAAAATAACTCTTTATGCCAAGACCAATCTACTTCAAAACATTTCTGAACCACCAATTTGGTTCATGTAAGCCACATACAGTATTGACAAATATGCGAGTCTGCAGACTGCAAACCCTTTGGAGAAGATGAACTTTGTCAATAAACCTTACCCACAGAACAACATACTATGCACAGGAAAAGAGCTCATGAAAGACAAATCCAGCCTGAACTACTTTTCTGCTGCTGCAGGAGAGGAGCAGTTCATGTGATTCTGTCAAGAAACACATGTCAATTTATAAAAATCAGGCTACTATATTTTAAGTTTCTTTAATTATCTGCCTGTTCCTCAGCACCTACACTCTTCTTTTCATTTGCTTCATGCGCACTCCCCTTATCATGTGCTCTGGCTGTGCTCTCAGTGCTGCCCCAAACTCCTAGCATTTCTTCCAACTGCCCTCCCCAGCAACTTCCTTTTGCCACCAAGTTCAAGCGCCCAAAGAGAGCTGCCCTGCGCCACTAGACTCCTCAGGGTGTACGAAAAACCCACACAGGGCCGGCAGGCTTAATGTAGGACCTCTGGGAGCCCCAAAGCACTGCTGGGCAGCAGGATATGCTATGATGCCTAAAATGGTACTAGAGATCTACGTTTAAGTGAGTGAATCCTGCTCCAAAAGTTTTCTATTTTTGTTCTGAACAGTGAACACTTAAATCACCTTACTGGCATCCTTTGCATCTGAGAGTGCATGCATATAACCCATGTTTTCTGGAAGTACAATGTCCTTCCAATGGTTTGTCACCTGTTTTTTTAAGGTCTGTGCCTTTTCAAAACTAAGGACTCATACCTCAAGTAAAGCCTTAAATGCCAACTTTGATATGTAAGTGGCAAAGCAAAGTCTGGCAGAGCAGAAAAGCAGATCCTCTTGGTTCAGTGAACAGATGCTGTCCCATCTCACTGGGATCTCTTTTTCAGGTATGTATTGAACAGTCATGCATAACTCTGGGGTATACATCTGGAACTTCTGGTATATATTTGTAAACTAGTTTTCTTCATGTTTTTGTCTAAAGCATGCTAGCTGCAAAATACTTGTAATTATTTTAAACTTACCTATTAAAATGCAGCATTTCCAGACCTGAAGCCTCCTAATTGTCTCCTGAGAACATAAATTAGCAAACAAACAAACAGGGATACAAGACAGAGTGCTAGGAAACAGGATTGTATTGGAGTTTTGCTATTAGCTACTGAAAGATACCATTCTCTTAAGAACTACATTAAAAAAAGTGCTCATCAAAACACATCTGTTTGTGTTAGATCCTGGGACTGTGCTGGGGACAAAATGCTCATCGAATAGAGGTCTCGTACACTTCCCCTCACCAGTGGGTTGCTGCAATACTGAAGTCTTCTGACGTAGTAGTGAGCAGAGAAATACTGCTTTGTGGGATTCCTGTCTGGGACAAGAAATGGAAAGACGAGAATAGAGGCAAAGGAGGAAACAGAAATCCTAAGGATCCTCTCGTCTTCTTGCCCCTCTGGAAGGGAATGATGGAATTCTGGAACTCGGAAATTTCACAACAGTCTTATGTGAGGTGTCTGCATGCAGGTGTGTGCATGCGTGTGTGTGCAAGGAGGGGTCAAACTTGCAAGGAAAGCACAAAGAGAATTTAGCAGAAAACTAAGAGACAGCAAGAAAAAAAAAGATACGTGATAATCTTCAAACAAAATAAAACAGTAAAATCTATTTTCAACCAGTCGTCTCACTGGTCCCAGGTAATATATTATTCAGCTTAGTCTCCTTCTCAACTAATTTTCAAGCACTAGTCCTTTGGCTCAGCACAACTGCAAAACAGCCTGAGTATTCCAGTCACGCACCTATGAACCTCATTCTTTCTTCTGACCTTCACGGACTTCATCAGCACATCGATCTGCCTTTGAGATCAGGGACCAAGCTTCTGCTTAAGCATGAGATGAAGACGACAATTTCTTTGCAAAGAAGGCACAATAAGAACTTGGTTACAGAAGCAATGAGGAAACTATCTGTAAACAACCATAATGACTCCTGTTGGAATGGAGAGGAGAATTGTTGTAGGTACAACATGACTCTAACTTTCTGTTTGTACCAACTCCCACTGCCATCCTTCCCAGAATGGGAAGCGGCAGATAGTGTGGCCCAGAAACCAGCAAGACACGGTGAACACTGCCTAGAAGAGCTGCGTTTCATTCTCAAAAGGCTGCAGGCATATTCCTCATAGAGCTGTCTAAGTATGTCTAAAGCTTACACATGGAACAGAAGACCAAATTCTGGGATTGAGACCTACCTCATCAGTGGAGCTATATATCAAACCACAGAAAAAGCAGCCTCCTCAACAAGCACATCAATTATATAAGCAACCTCCTGGCAGCAGTTCACTCGCTTCTGCTTCCACTGTATTTATATGCAGTTTATTTAAAAACTTCCTGTATATCTGTGTATATGACTCCATGCATTCCTTATGCATAAACTGTTGTTTGCTTTAATTTTTTTTTTTTTTTTTTTTTAGCTTTTGCACTCTCTTGCCCATAACCTGTTATTTAAAATAAAATACTTGCAGTGTTTAAAGGAAAAACAACTACTCATGGAAGGGGGGAAACTGCCATGTAGGCAAAACAGTGTGGTGACAAATACATGAAATTATTAGGCATTCATATTCACTCCAATAACTATCCTTGTATCTAGCTTTTGAAAAAGAGAAAGAAAATAGAAAGATGATCATTCTAAAGATCACTCCCAACAAGAACAAAAATGAAACAAAACCAGCTTTAGTATCCAGATTTTTCTTATCAAATCCTTTTCCTCTGCTAGCTTTGCCACGTCAATATGCAACATGCATGTCTCTTTCTAAGACCGCAGACAGAGGGCATGAAGTCTCTCCACAGTGTTCAAGCATGGCTGGGAACAGTGAAGAACTGCCATCTCTGCCCCTTCATTCCCACCACACTGCATCTAAGCAGACTATTCTTTCAGTGGATGTTTTTTAGATAGTCTTTCCCTGCAATGTTTTTTCTGGTGGAGGCAGCAATTGGTCCATTCAAGTGCCAGGAAACGAACCAGCAGTTAGGCAAAAATGTGATTGCAGCTGGCAGAGAGCAGCAGAAAAAGCAGGCTCATGGCATGCTGTTTGGAAGGCAGCTCTCACAGCTTATGCTACTGTCATATTTAGATTAACGATGCATTTTATTTTCTAAACAAGCTAAAATCCCTCCCGCCTTCCCCTCTCACTTGGACACACGTACAGATGCTTCCATCACACAACTCTCTGTCTCATTATATACAATTTAGCTACAGCTCACTGCAAGCCAATCTTTAACACTGAACTGGAGGAGTTTCATCTGAAAGAGGCTTCCAGAGAAAGGACTAGTACTGTGCCTTTATACCTGACCAATCAACCTTTGGTCATTAAGCAGTACCGAATTATCTCTGTTTAATTCCATCAGCTCAGATTATACATTCATCCAAAGAGAATGCCTTTCTGAGGGAAATGCAGCATCTTCTTTGACCAAATGCACCTTTACAAGAATTTAAAAGCCAGACACGGTTTAAAACATTTTTTTCTGGTTTTAGAACAGATGAAAGGACGATTGAAAAGAAGGTTTTTAAAGGGTGGTTAAAGAAATATCCCATCAACTATCTAATTGCTGAATAGACAATGAAATTCAAATGTTTCACAACTGCACTGAAGCTATGGCACAGATACAAAGACCAACTGCAGCCAATATTTAAGTCTGTTGTCCCAGTTCCACATTACAATCTGCTAGGAAAGACTCCTCACTGTATTGAAAACTCTGTGGAAGTCTGTGAGCTGTCACATGAAAGCAGAGATCCAGTATGAGAGATCCCACTTTATAAACGTCACCCAAATTGGATATTTGGGCGGCAAACCTGTGTAGTTCCTAAAACTACAGCTGCAATCTCTTGTTTTCCCGTGCATCCTCCTAAAATATTCAGAACCTGTGAGCTGAGCAGCTCTTAGCTCCTCTAACTGATCTATACGCAGCGTATTTCCCAACAATACAAACAATAGTGACTTTTTTTTTTTAAATTTAAATGATAATTAAAAAAAAAGCAACACAAAACACCTCTGTTTTTCCTCCCTCTGGTCACCACTGGTAACTGCACACTCACCCCTAGCACCTAGGGAGTGTATGGAGTACGTCTCAAGAAAGGGAACACCAGCTGCCCTGAGCGCTCCACTGAGTCCACTTCTCCCTGATTTTTGGTGCTCTGTGAGCTACTGATTACAGGCTACTGCTGTGCTCCCCAAACTTTTCAGAGGAAATATCAATGTGCAAAATGAACAGGTATCAAGGAACCGTCAACTTCATTAGACAGTACCCACTAGCGAAAACCTCATAGATTGATGTTGTCAGAGAAGAAGGCAAGACCCCTTACCTCTACCCTCTGCCCACTTTTCCTTTTAATCCTGCTTAAAGGGTGGTGTAAAAACAAATTTTTAATACACTCAAGACATTTATTCCTGAACATCAATATATTGTACACCTCTTGTACAAGTTCTGGTCTCATCTGCATCCTGCCCTGCTGATAATCTTTTCCAGGTTCATCCTCACCATCCCAAAGTATGGGATACCTCACAAGGGAGGTTTGTCTTACAAGGTTTTAATTTTATCCCAGTGGGGCTTGCAGACACTTAGGCACTTTATTTGTTACTCAAATCCTCAGTATGTCCCATTTTCAGAGTACTTTCTGTTGCAAGGCTATCACATTGGAAACTCTCCAAAAACAAATCAATAACTATTGGGAAGCTCCTGGTGTTCACACCACCCTGAAGGGAACGCGGGTCAATTCATCACCACTGCTATGATGTTACAAGTGTTCTTAGTATCTAGGTCTCTGTACTAACAAGCCTTGTTACATCCTAAACAAAACCAAAACCGAAAACCAACTCTCTCAGAAATAAGGAGTACACATTCCTTGGAACTGCTAGGGGCTATTTGGTCAATGTTAAAATAAAAAAAAAAAAGAGAGAATCCAAAAACACAGAGTCCTTAACTTGGTAACTACAGAAACTCCTCCAACAATGACATGCAACTAGTCATGTTCCTTCTCACAACTTTTTACCCCCAGTCTGGTCTTCTGCTAACTGCATTCTTTTTTTTTTTAATTTTAATTTTATTTTCAATGTTCTGTGGAGCAGAATCTTATGACTTTGAGTAAACAAAAGCATCTTTTGTCTGCAAATCATCCACTTTTGTTTGTATCTTTCCTTTTAAGTGCCTCTGCAATGACAGATGAAGAAAATGAATTTTGCTTATTTATCAGTATTTGTAGTCTCCTCTGAGTAAGCTAAAATGAAAATTATTCCATTGCTGTAATAATCTCCTTAATAGGCCTGAATCACTGAGCACATCATTATAAATAAGTAGTGCTAAGGAAAATATACTTAGGGATGGGAAAAAGGGGCCATTCAATCCAAATGGTGTAAAGGACTGGCTAAAAGAATTTTTGGGTTAAAATGCTTTTGTTGCTCAAGGTTTGATATTATTAAACTGAAGGTGATGCTTTCTGAGAGAAAGCAGCCTGGGGGTGTGCTATAGCTTCTTCCATGTTCACAATCATTCTGATCATTGAAATACTCTAAACTCTATGCTCCTAATTGTATACTAGAGAATTTGCACGGAGATAATCACCTATACTTTGTTAATAGTTCTGAATTATGGCAAGAAATGGGCTTCTGAGGATCACAGCTATTTTTGAGTAGACTTGTGAACTGCTTTTCACAGGGTCTGAATATCCACTGTTACCACTAAATGGGGAAAAAAAAAAAAAAGTTGCAAGCGCTCAGCATCTCTCAAAAAAAGACCATGCACATAGACAAAGTTAAATCACGAAAGGACGTAGCTGTTACAATTTTCAATCAAACTAGAGCATGCATAGTAATGTAAATCATCTCATTAAAACTGAAACATAATCTGGAGCAGCGATATGCAGGAGAACAAACTTACAATGTCTCAATGTGCTTAAAGCAAGCAAGTGAAGACTCACACCTATGCAAAAGAACATACACTTAAAATGTGAATTCACATTTATTTTTCTTTTGGCCAATGCTGGAAAAACAACACAGAGAAAACTGCCAAACTTTTAATGTGAACTTGGCCACAGCAAAAACAAACTAATCCAAATTCCTCATTACTAAATTTCTGCTCCATAGGACAAAGCAGTTTGGCAGAAGAGTATTCCTGATGACTCAGTTCAGCACTGAACAAAAATAGCATCTATTACCAGCATAAGCAGGTTCAGCCCCCCAAATGTGCCATTTTGTCACCTGTGGTGAGAAGCTGTGCTGCATGCTTCTTATTGCATATCCCCCCCCCTTAAGTGATCACTGAAGAGCACTGCAGCATCCATTCAGAACAGCATGTCCTATCTGACTCACTGCACTCTCTGTAAGATTCAAGAGTAGGCTGCAGCTTCAATGGGAGTTGGTGAGAAATGGCACGTACAAAAACCGACCACTTAACTAGAAAAAATACTCCCATTTACGGCACAAAGCAAAGTATACGGTACAGATTTTTTTTCCTCCTGAAGCTATCTGTGCTGAGATAACTCAGTATATTTCAGCTGTTCCAAAAAGTCAGCATCAGTTTTCTCAACCTACTCTGTGACACACACCGTATTTGTTTGGGTTTTACTTTAATATGATTTCTTGTTCAAATTCTCTAAGTCTGTTCATTCCTTAACTTGAGATCCCCAGCTGAGGGTAGAAGGAAGATGGTAAATATGCAAAAGTTTCTGCTGTCAGCTCCACTTGCATTTCTCCTGATAATTTTAGACTGGATATGAGCACAACACAGTCACATCAGCCACCTATCACTGGGGGACAAGTTAAGCACTCATTTTGTGGAAAAACACACCTGGCTCTCAAATATATTTCTCTACCAATAAAAAGAATACAGCCATTTAAAAAAAAAGAAAAAGAAACAAAACAAAGAAACAATCTCTATGCCCCAAACCCAATTTTAATGCATAAAGGGATAATTTCTAAAAGAGAGAAGTCATCATGCGTTCCAAATTCTGACTGCACTAATCTGCAGCACTTTATTTTTTATATTACTCCATCAGTGAGCATTTTCTCTACATTACAGCAATCAAAAGCGAAGAGACAGACAGCATCTTTTTATGGTAAGGAAGTGAGTGCACTGGCATTCAGACAGTAAAGCTTAATCTGGAATTAAAGTCTGCAAGCGTGCCGTAAATGCCACTTCCACTGTTCATCCACAATATTTTCTGATTTTTTTTTTTCCTCCGAAGCAAATATAATGTGATTTTGAATTTCTACCAGCATGTCAGTGCTAGAGTTAACTGCACATGTTTTAGGTCAGGTTTTTTGTTGCTGTTAAGATGTGTTCCAATCATTCCAGAGCTAACTAGTGAAACTATCCCAAAATAGCTCTGTCAAGAGCTTACAAGGGCAGACAGTCATCTCTGCAATAAAAAGGACTTGTTGAAGAGCATTTCTGACTGAAGCAGAATTCTCAATTTATGCTAGACAAGGCACTTACAGTTTGATTTGGAGCCACAGGTGCTTAGCACCTGAAAAATTATTCCAGTTAAG
>VXAL01018761.1:590125-616151 GCA_013399475.1 Chauna torquata
GGGGGGGGAGAAGATGCTGTGTCTTTCATTACCAGATTAAATGGCATTCAGAAATAGATCAGCAGTGTTGACAGACTGTTGAATTTCATTTTAGTTCATGATCAAAATATATCCCACTGTTATTTTTTATCACAAAGCCCAGACATGGATTATTTTTTCAGGTCTGAATTTGATGAAATGTCTGATAGATTAAAATATGAAAGTGTATTATTTAAATTACTATATGTATTATTTTATAGGTATTGCATTTCAAGTATTTTTAAAAAGTTAGGTGATCATGAAATAGATGTATATGCAATAAACGATGCTGACCTTTTTAAAAAGCAAAACAAAAAACTGCAAACCAACCACAGATCAACACAAACGCACGAGGCTGCTAGGCTATACAAAATACAAGACCATAGTAGGTGCACAGTTTTTTTTAAACAAATTGCTTTTTGTTGCTGTTACAACAGAAATACATAATAATGCTAATACTAACAATTCAGTAACCTACTTCAGTAACAAGCTATTAATAGACAGTTTTATTCTGCAAGGAATTTTAGAGAATTGAGACGCATGAAATTTTAACTAGTGCTTTTCAATAACTTCCACATTATATGTTCTTAATCTACAAGTAAAATTATATTTCACATTTAGTAAATAAAAAAACATATGAACTGAGCTTTGTTCTAACCATTAACTACTGGTAAACTGTCAGTCCTCTGCGTTCTTCATGGGGGGCTCTAAAGGCCAACCATTCACCACTGCTATAACAGAGACAGGCTTAAGCACAGAGGCAGCTGCAAGTGAACTTATTACTGACAGTCACCATCAGCTATCCTGACCTTTCAGAATCTTACAGAAAACTACCATAAGCATGAATTAATTTGGTTGTATCCAGGGTAGATGTCTTTGGTATAAGACGTTAACACACCAAAGTTACTTTTCATGATAAGAGGCTCCCTTTGAAAAGTAAAATTGAATACATTTTCCTCCCATCTTGTCTCAGACACCAACCCTTCCACTGCAAGCACCTGTGTGTTTCCAGGACGAATCGTCACTTTGTAAATCTTGGGCCTATGTGCAAATGGAGATATAAACCTAGTATCTTAAAATTGCACAGACTTGAAAAAAATAAATTAGCCCATCTTGCTAAAAAGCAACATTGTTTTCACACAAGCAGTACAGGAACTTGCATCAGGTTGTAAATACAAATTTCTAACCAATGTTAATTGTGATGCCAAACCATCACAAAAGGGAATTAAAATGCAAATGATTTGTTTTAAAAAACTGAATTCTTTACAACTTTGAACTGTGATTTTTATCTCTATATGCAAAAAGATCCATAAAGCCAGGGAAGAGTTTTATTAACTTCAATACATGAACATTCTCTTGTGAGGACCTATTTGCAAAACAGATTTTTCAGGATCCCATATACAATTCAGGAAACAGTTTGCTGACTGCTACCAACTAAATCATTTTCTCAGCAAAGCAATTGCCTTCAGAAATAAAAATACCAACTGAAGCTTTATGCTTACAATTATGAATATCAAAATTCTTCCATGATTTCAAGTGCTCTAATCCCCCAGATTTCAGGCATGTTAAAACGTGGAACATGACCTTCTTTAGCTAACAATTAGTCTTGATTTTTAAAAACCAGGAGAGCTGTAAATTGAGAAATTGACTTCTGGACTAAGAATAAGAGTGACAAATTGAAGCTTAAAAAACACATTAAAAAGAGTTACAAAAAACTAAATACAGGGGGAGTAACGGAAGGGCCTCGTCTACCCTTTCGTACAGATAGCATGATGTTGTATTTAGCACTGTAATTCTACCCCAAATGCAAAGGACTGTTTTTTTGTGCCACATACCCAATTGCCATTAAACACATTCACGCAGAGTACAGTAACTGGAATGGTGAGAGGATATAACTGGAGTTCTTGTTCACCTAAACTGAGAGCCCAATTCACCCCATTAAATTCTGACAGCACGATATTTGCATGTGCAGAGGCTGACAGCTGTAGCATTATAACACATCTCAGAGCCCTGCATCTCTGAAACATCGTGTGATTACCTTCTTTTTGTATTCCACTGGGAAATTCAAACTCATTTTATTCTTATTAACAAATGGGCAATGTTATATTTACAAGCTCTGCAGAAAACAAGGAGCCTGCGATTGGCCTACACTGATACGCTGCGTACAGATCAGAAATAACATGCAGAGGCTGCTGCTTAGGATTCTGCACCAGCTTTATGGAAACGCAACTTGCAGCGTTTCTTCCCCACTAAGTACACCGCGTGCCTTCCAAAGGCTCTGCATCGCGGTCTTCACCCGCACTGCAGGCCTGATCGAAGGCTCTGGCGAGCGCTAGAGAGGGCATGAAAAGTACAGGCAGGACAGGAGGGCGTAAGTCACTACCTGAGGGACCTTTTCCCAGTGTGAAGCAACAGTGTGAGGACCAGGGAGCAAGCTGGGTGGCTAACAGAGACCTGCACTCTTCAGCACTCCTAGGCTGCTGGAGCAGCCGCCTTCAGCCACCCACAGCTGGGCACGCCACAAGTCTCTGTAGTACCACGAAGCTGCCTGCTCGTCAGGCTTTGCTCCAGCTGATGCAAATTACAGTAACGCAAAGAGGCGGGCCACGCAGGAGAGGCACCGAGCATGCCGTCCCGCTGCTGGCACGGGTGCTGCCTGGTGCCCTGAGTGCCCACCGCTGCTGCCACCAGCCCAAGACGGTGCTGCTGGCCACGGGGGCCACGAGCATGCCCCTGTCTTCTTGGCGAGCACATCTTACGCTGGCCTGTGGGACAAAGCTCGGCCCCAATTTATCATCATGTATTCATTATGTTAGTTTTGCATCCGCATGTGCGGAGCAAGACTTTACTCTGTAAGGGAAGAACAGATGCTTCGTTTCAGAATATTGATAAAAAAACCATTTTAAATACTTTTTGTGTTTCAAATACTTTGGACTACCAGCTTTCCTTTCTACGTTACCAAATACTACAAGAAGATAATCCCATATAAGGCTATAAACCCATGACATTTTTGCTAGTTTACGAGCATTTAGCAGGGAAAATGAGTATAAACAGGAAACAAAATCACCTTATCAAATATAATCAAATCCCCAAACATTGGTGGAACAGAAAAGACCTTAGGAAACGCCATAATCCACTCATGGCCTGGTGACGATTCCTATCTTAACTAATATTTCAAACCTTCTTTTTCCTTCATAAAGATTTTCTACAACAGCACACCCCCACATATTTCTCTTCTATTTATTTTTGCTGTTATCTGGTCTTTCTTCGGCAACTCCTGCATTAGTCTTCTGGCTCTCCAAACATCTGTGGCTTTTTGTCATTTCTATTTCTATTTCCTCTTTCTCAGCACTCCTCCTATTTGGAGCTCTGAATAGCTGTGTAGCATGCACGCCTGCCTTTTCACAAGATTGTTCTCCTGGCAGTAACAGATGAAGCACAATGTTGGCAACCGGCCTCTGATGAGTCAATGAAACTGTGTAAAATGATGGCACAGCACACGTAATTTTGAGACAACGTGCAACATAATAAAGAAGCCTGGAAATTTGTTATCAGCCTCCTTCAGAAGGCTCCTTGTCGTAGACCCTGATACCACAGGGTACTTGACTGTATGTCCAACCTTTGAAACAAGTTGTCTCCTCTGACTTCAGACAGGACTACTTAAGTGCTCAAAGTTTGCTGTTCCATAGGTAGCCTTGCTGAGGCAGGGTATGCACTGGACGCTCAACTGTATTACTGGTTACATTTAATCTCACAAAATAAACAACTGCCTTAGGCTATGAACTGTTCTCCTGCAAACAGTTATCAGCACTGCTAGCATTGTACGTAATGCCTTTGGTGCATATGGCCCTTAGAAAACTAATACAGGAAGCAGAAGGGGAATATGATCACACACTAACATTTAATTATGCTCACCTCTTGTCTTTTAATGTGGTAACTTATTCTTTTTCTTCTAGATCCAAAAACAAAGAGTGCATTCTTCTTGCATTAAGATATAATTATTACAGGCTGGTTATGTGCTTCATAACAAGATTTTGTGATAGTTGATATATATATTCTCTTTTTACTAGCACTGCTTTCTAGCTGGTGATGAAAAGCCTAAAAATAAGCCTATACTGACATGAGAGTTCAGTGCCAGCTTTTTAACCCCTCATCCATCCTTACTGACCAAAGAGGTAAAGTATTTTTCTCCTAATCTGCACCTAATCTGCAGCATTTGATGTATTAAAAGCAGTATTTAATGAAGGCAGCTGCTATTCTCTGCTGTCTATCAGAGGCCTTTTGGTAAATGAAAAAATACCTAGGTTCCTTTTCCCTAATAAACAAAGATCCCATGTGCAGTACAAGCACATATTTTAGATCTAAAGTATGTCCTGGACTCTGTGGGAGACCAAAAGAGCCAAAAAATAATAATCCATGTTTACACAATACTGAGGCCAAGTACACTGATGCTGTACAGATCTTCTGCTTTGCTTGATGTCTCTTCAAATGAGATGTAATATGCTAAAAATGTGGCTTAATATGCTTCCACATTTCCCCTCTGTAGAATAAAATAAAACCCTTGTCATTTGCTGAGAAAAATGTTACCCACTCTTTGTTGTGGTCAGTGAATACCTTCACTTTTTATCTTCTCTTTTCAATCACCACAAATTTTCACCTTTGCCAAGCTTGCTAACAAAATTATAGAGAAAATCATGTTAATGAATCAATAGTACATCTGTGACAGGAAGACAGCACAAGACTAAAGATAACAGTCTAAAAAGGATTTTAATAATTCAAAATGCATTTTAAGTGTGTCCAGAATCTTAAACAAAAGATAGGTTTATTCACTAAGTCTCACTCAAAATTGGATGCTGCTTTAGAACTAGATTTATTTTTTTATTTGTGAGCATTTAACATCATTTCTGTAAATTTACAAGAAAACTCATGAATAGAGATGCGAACAAAGGACAGAAGCTGTGTAATACAGACAAAAATGTAATCAGATAATTCATTGCCATTAGCAAGAGACGTGCAGTTGGGTACTCATGTACTAGGCTGATCAGATGTGCCTCCATAAAACAAGGTCTACCTCGATTTTACAGACAGACTGCACTATAGCTGTAACAGTTCAGGTCTATGTAGTACAGAGAGCCATCAACGCCAGTCAGGACTGACCTGGACTCGGAGTTTCAGGCAGCTTTTCAAGATCATGACATGATTTGCAAAGTTCAGTTTCTGCTATCTAAGTGAACTTCTGGTAGGTCTGAAGAGCATCTGATGATCTATAGAGGCTGGTGACTATAAGAGGTTGGACCACAAAAACATAATGGTCCCCTGAAGCTACATCAAGGAAGCAAGTTTTTATGTACACAAAAGAAATGCTGAAGAAAACTGTTCCTGATTTTTCACTGAGTCACAAAGGACAGCAGGAAGATGCATACAGCGCAAGATGCAACACTTTACGTTGATGAAAAAAGCTTACTTTGGAAGAGTTACTCTTAATATACAGCTCACTCATAGCTCCTCCACATCTGACTGGGGTAGGAGATGGACAGCTACGCAACAGCATCATTTGAAGCATGAGCATGAACACTGCATTTCTACACATTATCAGAAATTATTAACACCCTCTCCCCACCAAGACGACACAGACAGATTTACCTTGGATACATTCATAGATTTTTCCAGCATAACTACTCTTCCCTGAACTAAGCTACCTTTCTTTGAAAAGAAATCCCACCCACCCACCAAAATGTCTAGAAAGGTAGACATTTTACATTTAGCTCTACTATATGTCAGAATATTACAGCTGTTTCAACAAGCTGCAGCTACTAAAACTGTTTAAGAAGATTAGAAACCACCCTTAAGAAAAACATTGATTAAGCATGATCAGGCATGCACACAGATAAGAAAGAGCAAATTTGACTGTGAAAAAATCACAGCCAGAAAAGAGGAAAAGACTGGAAGTGAGGATGAACTGGTAACGGGACAGGAGGTCGTCAAGGGTACGATAGATGTTCTCGAAGAAAAGATAGCTCTGCAAGAATAGGGAATAACGTCAAGCTAGCCAAACTGCAGGGTATGCCAAGATCTGAGGAGAGGGAAGCTGCAGCTGGTGTGACAGAAGCGCCGTCAGACAAAAACAACGTGAACAGCCTAAGGATGTATACTTAGTAGGGAAGGACTATGCCAGCTGCCTGAGATTGGGAACCTGCGGCATACACACTAAATGGACAGTCCTACATCCACATGTGATGTGAAAGTTATTTACACAAATTCCAGTCCCTTATTCCTCTAACAAAGCCACCAGCTGTTTTTCTGTAGCCCAAACCACTTCAAATGACAGTCAAATATACAGCAGATTTATGTACGGGGCCTTCCTCTAAGCTGGAAGCTGAATCCAGAGACAGGGGAATCCTTTCTTGACTGACCTCAGATTAGGAAGCCGCTAAGGGGCTTTTGAGCTTTGCCTGCACATTACTGCTCTATTTTGTCGACAGTGTAATAAACACAGCTGCACTTGATGCTCAACTCAAGATGTAATCCATACGCAGTTCCACTATGCATTTGCTTTGGGAACGAAGCCATTTCATGAAGTTCCTGGCCCTTCTCACCAGCAGCTGCTTATTTCTGCTGCAGCAATACCACTCATCTATTGTTCAGTTGGGCCAACACAGCACTAAGGGACTGCAGGTCTGATGTAACCTACAAACTTTTTTCTTTTTTCTTTTTTTTTAAAGCCATGCTCATTTTGGAACATCTGAAAGCACAAAACTGCAATATGGGAGTGGGAAAGAAGTAGCTTGGAGAAAGACAAGCAAGGAAGATAGCAAGGGAGAATGGGGAGTGACCGCCAAGACATCTGTGCTTCTGAAGAAAGTTAATTACACTGGGTAATTAATTCTCCTGTTGTCTCAGGCCTTCCACAGACAATCTGCAGAATACCGCCTATCTGGAGTGTTCATAAACACAGTAAAGCAGACAGTGCCATGGACAGATGAGCAAGAAAGGTTGAGTAGACTGTGTAAAAACTTCTAACACTCTTAAAAGGCATAATCTATATGGAAGTCCTGGAACATCTTAAAAGTACATTAAAATGATCTTGCAGAATTTTTACCAAAGGATATTTTGCATTTCAACCATCTTCTCAGAATGGTGGCAAAAACATTTTTTAAAAATAAATGTTTTACGACAAACATATAGAAATTTCAGTAAAGACAGAGCTACTGCTGTGAGTGCTACAACTAAAGAGGCAGTAATCCCTCCTCCACTGCTTCTCTATAAGTTTTAACATCTTCTGAGTTAGAGTTAGTAAGTTACTATTAGCTTAAAATTGGCACCTCACGGCATCTGGCTACTTACAGAGTCAAGTTATACACAATCCACACGACACTGGATTAAAGCCTGAGATAGGTTTCATTCATGCTACAGAAATATATTCACCTCACCACCTTAAACATGATGTGCTGAATCGATGTGCTGAATACTTCTGATCAAGCAGCAGATTTGTAATGCTAATAAATCTTACAGTTCCTTTGATGTAATATTAATCTAGTAATTTGTCCTGTTAAAAGTAATAGAAAGTACTTCACAATCACTGTGCCCAAATAAGTCATTACATTTGAATTTTCAAACGTTTTTGGAAGTGACAAACTGCACAAGGGAAGCCAGCCTCCTGCCACTTGCTGCACAGGAAAAAACAAAAACAAAACAAAAAACAAAAACAAACAAACAAAAATCCCACAAAACCAAAACACTTTTAGCCTGGACTCAAAGAGGGTTTTCATTTGTAACCCTCCCAAGACAGCTGCAGGCATCCTTATGCACAGTCACAGTACTTGCCCGTGCAAGTGTTAAAATTCGCCACCCCAGGTGTGTTCATGTGTACCAGATACCCTTTGCAAGTATCAGGATATCAGCAGATGAAACGCCACGCATTAGCTGAAAGTGTCTAAAAAGAAAAAGTATGTTGTTCAAATTTTATATTTAACATGAAATCTATTATTTCAATGGGAGTGGAGGTGCACAAGGAAATGCATTTGCTCCAACTACAGTTTAACGTAAGCATTATTTGCTTGGATTATGTTTCCCCTTCACCGCTACATTTTTTGAGACTTGCAGAACTATGAGGTAGTAGACTGAAATTAATCCTTAGCAGAATTACAGAATATACATTTAAATGATATATATATTTCTTACATAGAATCACAAGAATAGCTTATGGAAGAAATGAATACGAATGGACTTCAGTTAAGCACCAAGGAAAATTTCAGAGAATCTTGCTTCTAAAAGAAATCCAAACCAACCTTGGTGCAAGTTCNGTCTGGAAAGTTGGAATCTGCTCCTGACCCACTGCATGACTTGGCCACTCCACCCTTTAGGTCAGTTTCTCCATTCTTAAAATTGGATGTTATTTATTTATCCTTGTAAGAAGAGAGACACAAAATTTTAAAAATATAATTATATATTATTTTTCAAGTTATATCAGTTACAGATCCTTCTTGCAGAGAGACACCAGTAAAAAAAAAGTCGGAAATACAATGCGGAAATCTATTTAATTAAGTATATTTGTTTGCTACCTGGACTCTTGTCCTACATTGGGATCTGTAGTGTGAACTGCTGCTCATACACACAGCCCACTGAAATTTAAGGAGCACCATCTGGGTACAAACATACACTGAGTAAAGGTATAAATAGATTAACCAAGTTCATTACATGCATGAGGTACTTGCCCACATGAGCACTTTCAGCATGAGGGCCTAAGACTGTAAAACTAATCTCTACAGATTTCCTACAAACAACCTTGCCTTTTGAGTTGAGAATTTTTAAATTTTATATCTAAGCTTTGTCATGGAATACACATATCCAGATGGAGAAGAACACAGAGACCACTCTGACTCATTTCTAATCAAGCAGTTGGAACAATACAGGAACAACATTTATTTCATTTTTGTACCCAGAAACTATGAGAAATTCATCTCCAGATGGAGTCTCTTGCTACTAGTACTCTGAAATGCTAATAGAAGGCAAATTCCCATCTCCATTCTGTTACACCTATGTATGTGCAAACTGCAGGTCTGGATAGTATTGTAAATTGACTGTATAACACATTTTATTTAAATTCTAAGACCTGAAAGGTTAAGGACTAGAGATGATTGAGACAATTTTTCTTCCTCCCTCTCCCCTCCCAGCCCCCAAACTCAGAAAAGAGCACAGAAAAGCAGCTTTGAGAAAACAGGTTAGAAAATTAAAACAGCTCTATTTTTTTTTTTCCCCATGTTCTACACAACTGCAGTTGAAATGAACCCCGAAGCAACCAGCAAGAGTACTACTACCATCCCATGTGGATGTGCAATAGGGCTGGTTCTGTCTACGTAGATCACCCACTGGCAAATAACTATATCAGATATCTACATACCTTAGCTCACCTCTGAGTTCAAGACCAGGTGGCAGGTGAGCATTATCCATTGTAGCCAGTCTTGACGGAGGAAGCTACTGTTTTTATAGATAAGCGTGTGTGAATAAGGACACCTAGACTTACACTCACATCTGCATCTACGGACAAAGGATTCATGCTACTGACTCCCCAAAATGGTATTTAGATGCCTAAATGGAAGTTATACGCTTAAATGAGTCCAAATCTGTTTTAAGCAGGCAGAGTCCTTCCTCTATGCCATTTCTTTTATAGGAACATGGCAATACAGACTTTGCTTCTGACTACTCAGAAATAAATTCCTCTTAGAACATACTTCTCAGGCAAATTCATGATGCTCTACTGAAATGATCTCTTCGAGTGTGTTGCAGGTGCTCATATTTCTAAAACAAAGCATTTGACAGTTACCTCTCAACATTTGCAGGCTTCACAGAAAAGTACATTTTTGCCTACATTACGTTTTGTACAACTGTGACTGATGTTGTTACATGGTTCATTATACCGTTTCCACCATTTCGCTGTGAGATTTATGCGAGCTTTGAGGATGATGAAAACAACTGCACTTAACATAATGCTGATATCACAGCACACTGTTAATTAGATCTCTTATTTTTAATATTCGAATACCAGTGCAGGTCTCTTTATAGTACCTGCTGATTACAAGGGTTTTCCATGCTGCATTTATCCACAACAGATCAGGTAAGTGCTATATTCCTCTACTGAAATATGATTATCTGAAGATGTATCAGAGCCAGAAATTTCAGATTAGAATTCTAGATCGAACGTGAATTTCATAACTCTTTAAATAACTTGGAACAAAAATTTGATAAGAAACACTTCAGATCTAAGATGTTCAGAAACTATATCTTGCGCCAAATTAGGCAAATTTTATTATAGAGACACAGTTGAAGATGTGGAGGGGATGCATTTAAGTTATAAGGTGAGTCCAAGGTTTATTTCAAGCCAATCTCCAATTTAATGCAATTTCTAGTTATTCTCTGAATATGTAACTCAGATGTGGTACCATACAATTTCAGATATTTGCACACTAGTTTACGTGCCTATTTGCCCCCCTTTAATGCCCTTTCACCCAAAAAAAAAAAAAAAGAAAACCCAAATAAAAAAACACATATATCTTCCCAGGGACTACACTAGTGGTAGCTATTGGCAATTTCCTTCCACTGGCAATATTCTCCTGCCCATGTATTTCTATGTTCAGATTGCATCAGAGGCCAATTCTTCCCATAAGTGAGAGAACACGAAAGGAGGGTAATTCCATTTACTCTGGTTCCTGCACAACAGCTTATACTCTCTCTGTGTTTAGCTTTTATGCCTTGGATGACTCAGTGCCTAAGTACCAGCAGATCAGAAGAACCAGTTTAAATCATGAACTTCAGCTACCCTGTTATTTCCATGCTGAATCACCTATCAGGATCTCTCCTTTGATTTCTAATACTTTTATGTAATTGCAACATTTCTCTTAGGCATTGCTGTGCGTTTGGTATCTCTGTCTGCATTTAGCCTCCTACAATTAATTTGGATCAAAGAGATCAAAAAGGCAAAGCGTCTTTAGGATACAGTAAAGCCAACATTAACTGAGAGACAGAGATTTTCACATTAGCAAACATCTCTATTAGCAGAGATTCACCATAAGGCATGCTGAAGACTTGCAAAGGGGTTAAACAACCACAGACTTCCAAAATGAAGATGTAATAAAAACTGAAAATAAACCATTTGCAGTACAAATCACACCATTCAATATTTTGTCATCAGACCCTGTAAAGAGAGAGAGATCTGAAGCATGTTGTAGGAGCCAAATGAGATTAACATAGCAGTGGTTTTGAAAATCCCACAAACTCTCAAAACAGATCAGCATCACTTGAAACATAATATGCATGTTAGAACAAAGGCACTGAAATTGCCATGCAGTATTTCTTGCATTGTTTTCTCTTCAGCTGAACAGTACTTCCAGGAAAATTAAGAAAAAAGAAAAACGTCACCGACCAACCAATCACATATTCCAAGATCTTACAGCTACTCTAATCCTCTGTTTGGAACAAATTCAGCCTCTGCATTAAATGCCATCTTAACTTGGTCATACTGGAAACAGGTAAGGAATGACCTCTGCTAGGCTTCATGCAGATAGACTTTGTTTCTGTATCTCTGTGACAACGGTCCACATTTATTAGGCATATATGTGGATGGTATAAAATGTAGATTCCGTTCCCTCACTGGAAACTGCAAATACTAATTTTGAGCATTCTCCTTACAACCTAACAATCACTGAAGCATTCCTCCCATGACAAGGCCGTCACCATTGTCATTCCTTTTTAGCATACCAGTTAGTGAAGAAAAGTGTGAAAACTACACTGCTCTCGCTCTCCACACATAGAACAAGTCTTTTTGCAGTGCGTCCAGCCAGTACCTGCTTGAGATTCAGAAGCTGTTATTTGAACTATGACTTTTGGAAGGCAATAACATCTCTTGCAGCTGTTCGGAGCTCGGCTGATCCCTTCTCTTGGAGATCAGCTAGCAGGCATCTGAATCTTGCAAACCACGCTTTTCAGCCTCTTCCTGCAGCACAGCTCTAACACACACACACACAAATACACCCTCCCTTGATTCCTTCCGTTTCAGGCAAAAACCATATGACTTGCAAGAACTAAATGTTAGCTGTCAGTAGGTTTCAGAAAAATTTGTTTTGAAGCTCACTGTCAGAACTACAGGTAAGATATTCTCAAGCAGTTCAGAAGGTAAGAAAGTTAAACTTCCATCTATATTGTAACAATGGCTACATAATTTATACAATCACTCAAGGCTAGGTGAACCTTCTATTAAATGAGCTGGAGAACTCATGCAAGTTAATACAGCTTCAAGGTGCTCACAGGCTTGCCCATAATTTTACTCAACTACAAACTAACCTTAATGAAGCCCCAGTATTGTTTGTTGGGTTACCTGAATCTGATCGATGTCCGCAGTTCATATGAAATGCAGAATGTTTCTACCTAACCCAGACTGCTGCTGAAAGACTGGCATTATTTCAGTCGGGTTGTGATGAATGGGGGCTTTTCTGTACTTGACAACAATATGTTAAATACTATGGGCGCAGCAGAAGATATATCATGAGTTGAGATATTTATTTTCTTGCTTTAACTACTTGGCAACGAAGTCCTGAGGAAGTTTTGGCACTGAATTCAGCAGGGTTAGGATTTCAGAAATAGAGGTTACAAATTAATGGCATAGGTAAGAGCATTGCTGGCTATCAGTAAACTTGTAATACTTTTTCTAAAGGAAAGATTTGGGGGTTGGAATTTTACAGAGTGGCTATTAGTTTTCTCTTCATAACATTTTAAAAATGTAATAAAATGGAATGGGGACTTGGAAGACTTTTAAAGTGATGGTAGCTAACCTAAAAGGTCAGAAATCCACATCTGAGCTGGCCTAAAGGCAGTCCGCATACAGAAAATATGGCCTGTAAAAATTCAGTTTGAAGCCCAGTCTAATCTCAATACCCCAACTAAGAACTAGAGACCATCATTGATGTTGGAGATTTTTTTTTCCTGTGAACTTCCCGTAACTTCTCCAGACAAGCTCTCTGTGTGCTTTTTCAAAGTAATTAGAGAAGTAGATATAAACTTCGTACACTCTTACAGTTTCACCAAGTTGACACCAAGTCTGCACAGTGTAACATCCTTCCACAAGAAAAAGGTACAATCTCTTTACAGCTATAGCCTGAGCATGCTTAAACGCTGTGTATATTATTCCTTTTAGTGATAGGGTCATTACCATTTTTAAAGATGGAAAACAATTTTTTTTTTTTTTTTTGCAGCTGACTGAATGTTGTGCACTTGACTAAAGATCTAACTCATTCTCAGATCCTGAAAATCTGCCTGTGCCACTAGGTGTAGATGACTGTTGGATAACAGTATGAACATCAGGCTTATTTTCAAATTAATCAAGCCTGCAATAATTCTCTGATGGAGGGATTCCAACTCTGTTGTATTAGACAAGGAGACATATGACAAGTTAAACTAAGGCCCAGACCAGTGAAAAGCACAGCACCCACAGACAGATACAATTACCTCCACTCCCGCTGATTTCCATTCACTTTGAGATAATGGAGGACGTTTGAGGCCTGTGCTGATGAGTACAGATTTGCAGAGCACTGAAGACACTACTAAGTCACCTCAGGTATTCACTAATACTTCCATACTATATGTGAATATTGGTCTGGCCTAGTAAGTCTTACTGTGACGTTAACACGGTTGTCTTGGAGCACCCTTACTTATTTAAAGGTTATCAAGAAGTAAGTATTGTACTGTTTCCAGACAGATCTCTGAAACTAAATATGGCAGTCAACTTGTTAGGAATATCTAATGAAAGAGTATCTGTTAATTTTACACTTTCTTCCTCCTCAGCTACAGTTTCCCATCCTCTCAACATATCCCAAACGACTGTCCAAGTGACTGTGACTGCTGTTCAAAACGGACATGTTTCATCAGGAACATTAAGAAATCTCTCCTGAGTTTCTCAAAACAAAATAAAGCTGACAGACTGATAAGGTCACAAGGGAGGATGAAAAATTTTTATCTACTGGAACCAAATCTGCAAAACATTACAATAGTTATTCCCAGACTGGAAGGGCCATAAGGTATGAAGCTGCAGTGTATCTGATAGGCCTCAGATATGTATGTATTTCCAAATTAGGAAACTCCCTGATTAGCAAGAAATACTGTGTGGCTATTCTAAATTACATGAATTTCTCTCTCCCGTTCAACTAGCCAGTACAATTGATTGGTTGATATAAATCTCTAAGCCATCTGCAAATAACTAACAAGCTGTCCACACTTCTCACAGCTACGATTGTTCCTCCGCATGCACTGGTAACAGACATCAAATAAAATACAGTTAAGAAGAGACAGTGTCTGGGTTTTGAAGGGTTTGGGTGGTCAGCTCTTCCTCTACCAGAAGGAGAAGAATGTCACTGGAAGCTGAGAGGCACCTTTTCTTATCATGGTGATGCAGACACATCTGATAACCAAAAAGCAGAAGCCAATCAATGTGGAGAAATGTAAAATAATTAAAATGTCTATTTTATTAGGTGTTTATATGAAATATATATGAAGCAGGTGCTTTATATACTCATATATACATATTATAAATATAAACATTTTCTTGTAAGGATGTGGACTATTCACAATGTACAGTGTTATAGGAGGCCATAAGAACCCACAAGATTACCACAGTAAGGTTCTCAGCAATAAACCTCTGGGCTACATCAGACACTTCTGCCTCTTTCATAGACGATGTTTTCCCATAAAACTGCTTTCAACGACACTTAGTCAAGGTGCTTAACTGCCAGCCTATTCTTAGCAAAAACTAAATGTGAGCTTAGTGATAAGCATTTACGTAAACCTTGTCCTCAATTGGGACGTGAAGCATTCTCCAAATTACCTTAATGCAATGTAGACATCAGAAATATCTACACTAAATTTTAGAATACCTATTAGTGAGTTTTATGACAGCAAAATCACCATCTCAGCAAAGTGAGAAGTGATTTTGAAGTATCAGTCTCATTTGTGAATAATAGATTTTAGAAGTTGTCATATTGATCTATGCACAGGGTGAGATACAGTTATACTTTCCTCCCTGCAAACATTACTACCAGTCTATTGTTTTACATATGCAGTACATACAGCATTACAGTAGCTCCTGTTCTGCAGGCTAATCCAAATATAGATCTGCCTAGTCAATGCCAAAGCCAACAGCTTTGTGATAAAACTAGCAGTTATCTTTGAACTGATGAAAAATATTTCTGGACTACGGACATAACATAAATTGTCCAGAAAAGACCAACCTCATTGTGCTGATTCAGCACGTTGATTAAGAACTAAGAACAAATTCTACGTGTCAAACGTAAAAGATAATCAAAAATCTATACGAAAAAATCAGTGCTTGCTTCATTATTTTTTGTAAGTCTAATAGCAGAAAGATGGCTATATAAATCAGCTAATGGGAATGAAATCCTTAATTAAAGGTTTCATGTTCCTTAATTAGAGAAAGAATTGAAAGGTCATGCATATTTAGAAACCAGATAATATCAATTCTCAGTTACCAAAAATTTTCTTGAACTACCAACCATTAGAAATCATAAATTCAGAAAAAATAATTACACAGTCACATTTTTCTCTTAAGAATAGGCCATGGCCTCTATTGTAATTGCCATCTCAATAGGTTCTGGTTAGTAGATTACGACTGCAAAAAAAACAACCAACCAACCTAAAAGGCTGTCTGGGACTTAGGTGGATAAAGAAAAGAGAACGTCTCTAGAGAAAAAGAAAATAGAAAAAAAAAAAGTTTTCTTATGTGGTTTCTTAAGCATGGGTTAGCAGGCCGGTGGAATGCAAAGGACAGATGAGTTCCCTGAAGAATCAACATGCATTCGAGAATCCTGCCTGCCTTAGGTGTAGCTCATTACTTTCCCATATAGTTAAGCTTTGGTAGCTTTTTCCAATTCGTCTGTGGATCCAGCTGGGTAATAATCTGCGAGCAATACAATTCCCCCATCCTCAAACACCAGGCAACAAGAAAAACTGCTAACGGCGAGTAGAAAATGTACAAGCTCAATCCTGAGCTCAAGACAACCAAGATCCTCATCATCTCTGGGAACACTCCCAACACCTGTAAAGGCAGCAAGGACAAACAGCAACGAGGCAGCAAACAAGAAAATTTCAAAGATTGTGACAGTGGGTACCAGTGAGAAATGGGAGTCAGTGCAGAACTGAAAAGGGGATGAAGATACTTCAATAGGTCAAATAAGTTTCATAGCCTCTGAGAGAAAGAATATCTCCCCTCTGATGATATTACAGAGGTAACAAGCTATTTTGATGGCTGTTCTTTTCCCATCAACATGATTTCTCCTCTCCAGGCCTCAGGTTCGTTCACATGGCCTTCAACTGATGCTAATTTTTGCTGGCTCTCCGGCAAAGTGAATGACAGTAGTATTGGCTTTTGAAGTAATTCATCCCTGCCTCCAATATCTTTGCCACTCCTGGTTGCATTTAATCACAATATTCCCTTGTGCTGACATTCAATATTTAAACAGAAGTTTTGGAAGAGAAAGGCTTTCAACTTCTTTTATGATGTGAGATAGCATCTTCCACAGACATTCCAGCAAATGCTTGTTTTGTGGAGGCTTACAGGCAGCTCGCTGCATTTGCTGGGTATCCAGACACAAAAAATGGAAGTGGCTCAGAATACACTTTTCTTGCAGCTTCCTCTTCTATAACTAACAGTCACAAAGAAATAGCAAGAAATGACATTGGTCCATCAGTGCCACTCAGCTAAGTTCTTTCGTGGTGATAAATGATATGCTGACCAGAGATCCTGTCTTCAAGAGCAGGTGCTTCAGGCCATAGGGTTTATCTCTGCCTAACATGCATAGCTTCTGTGGAGCATTTACCAGAGTAGTTTTGACAGCCTCTGAGTGTGGAGAAGTGTTGGGTCGTACCTCCAGAGAGGTGCAGTCCCTAAAGCCATAAAGAACTACCACGATCACCTTCTCTAACATTCCTTGCATGCATACTACCTCAATTTCCCACTGGATGGGCTCATTTTTCCTAGGACATGACTTTTAGAGAGCTATCCAAGCCCATTCAAATAACATTAAGTCATTTTTATTTCGTTTGTCTGGTCAACCATTTAAGAAATTGCATCTCGCTACCAGCCTGAATTTGTCTAACTTCCATTGACAACTACTGATTCTTGTTATATCTTTGTCTATGAAGACAATCTCTACCTTGTATAAAGTGTAGTTCCCATGTTTATCTAGACACAGTGTTGAAATCATGCCTAGCCTACTCGTAAGGATACACACACACAGAGAAAGGGTTAGATATTATAGCTTAGGGACTGCTCTGTGGGAAGACATAAAGCTGTTGGCACTCTATCACATGGAAGAGAAATTCGGCCTTGCAAACGTGAGTTCAATTTCTTTAAATAATACTTGCAACAAAATGCATACTCTGATTCTCAGAGAAGTGTAGTATTTGAGTTGGGAAGAAGTAAGGTCTGTGCTCCAGGGTGGAACTAGTATCTACAGCTGGTAAAAGCTGATTAAAATGTAACGTATCATAAAATAAGGAAAGGGAAACCAACCAAACTATTTCTGAACCTGAAATTCTTAGACATGAAATATTTACTAAAGTGAAATCTTTCTTCAATCTCAGAACTGTAAAATCTTCTCTGGAGAGCAAAAACTTTCCAAAACATTTTTTTGTTGAAAGTCTGTTTCACTACTAAAGAAAAACCATTCTGATAGAAAAATTCCCAGTCAGTTTTTCTAGCACCCAACAGGAGAAATTTAATCTTCTGCAAAAGCATGAAAGAGCAGGATCTGCCTCTTACATAGAAAGGACCATAATTTAGTCTTTTAAGAATTCATGAAAAAGACTTACGAGTGTTCAGCACAAAGTCATTCTATGCAGAACAAATGCACTATGTCTTACTGGCAGCCTTCCATTCATAAACGGCACTGCCACACTTCCTGACTGCTGGTGTCCCACTCCTCCAGGCCGACCCTGAGCAGCAGACAGCAGTCAGCAGATGCTCTTTAAACCTGGAGTCAGCTGCAAAGCAAAAGCAACTGAAACTGCATAGTCCTGCTCTGCTTTCCTTTACAGCCTTTGGCTATTTTTGTCAACCTGGAGGGGGGCAGGGAGGGGTTAAAAAAAGAAATAGATGAGAAGACCAAGGGAAAGACTTACTGGAACTGGGGAAAGTAAAGAAATCATGAAAAAAAAAAAAAAAAGGAAAAATAAGTAGAAAATGAAGAAGATTGAAGGAAAAATAAGGCAAATAAGAAAGACTTCAAAGACAATATTATAGCAAGACACAAGGGATTTTACTCAGCTCCTCAAATTCCAGCATGAATAGTCTTGAGTATTTAGCAAAGGTACGGATTTCAGGGAAGACCAGATGGTGTTTCAAACACAGGGATGTAGAAAGAGCGACAAGAGACCATGCACAGAGATTACACAATTTTGCAAAAGCTGCCTCACTCAAGGAACATGATACTGGCAGGTAAAACTAGGAGACAGCAAATGCATTATAAAAGCTTAAAAAGGCACAAGAGGGGAAAGCATATTCTGTACAAGTATAAGAGACTGCATCCACAACCAGACTGGTGTGGTTTTTTGTTGGGGGCGGGGGGGGGCAGAGTACAAAGACAGACATGCCCTAGAAACGTGGCCAAGGATTTAACATTCTCTAACACAGAGACTGCTGAAAGGCCAAAGGAAAAGCAGAAGTATATTTCCACCTTTTAACAGAAAATACTGAAATGGAAAAGGAATACTAACATTTTAGCCAGCTTTGCAGGATGTAAAACCAGAGGGATCTTTATCAGATACTGACAGAGAACTCTTGTATAATTGGAAAAATCCAAGAAATCTTTGATAGTGAAGCTTCTTGGACACCCTGAGCTTTTATCATGAGAAACTGGAATTACTCTACTACTATGAGAGTAACAACTAGGCGCTTCTTACATGCTCCACAAAGAGTAACAACTAGGCGCTTCTTACCTGCTCCACAAACCAATTTAAACAAAAGAAGAAAACCATAAAGCTTATTGTACTGGGTCTGAACCTTGGCAACCCCCAACACTTGTTAAACTGATGTCTATATATTTTACAGTAATCTCAAGATGAGACATGTATGTTAACGGAAGATGAATCCGTCTACTAGACTCTTGAGTCCAGTCTTGGTGCTGCTGTGTAATGTCGGACACTCAACACAATATAGCAGTGACTGTGCTAGAAATGAATATTTTGAGTAGGACTGCAAGATCAAGCAGTAAATAGAAAAGCACAGTTTAATGATGTGTGATTTATCAAGATGGAAGCTGCAGATGAATGTGACATAACTGTCTTTAAAATACATTATCTGGTGAGATATTCTTACAATGACTTGGAAAAAAAAAAAGAGGTGCCTCGTAAGGAGAGGTGTGAACAGTAAGAGGCAAACCAAAGAGCATATTAAAAGGGAGGAAGCCCAAGGTATGAAGCAAATTACGAGGAAAAATAATATCCTATATCATTAAGCCTATGTTCAGGGACAAATGATGATGGTTCATAGACAAATATGTCAGTAGCAGGGAGCTGACTTGGTAGAAAAGGATACAGAGAACTGCTTTGTTACGGAGCACTGGTACCACTGCCTGACGTGCTAAACAGTGTTGTCTCTTTGCTTGTCCCTCACTCTGAATTCGTTTGCTGTATGGTCTCAGATTGCAAACTTACACATTACCCAGTGCCAGGGTTCTCCCTCATGATAAAAGCTATGTCTCATTAAGTGTGTAGCACATGGGAGCACTCACCAACCTATTCCACATATCCCTGGAGGAACTATATTCCTACGCAGATGTAAGGCTTCTATCCATGTTTAAGAGGTATACAAGATTAAACCGCAAACTAGGACTTCTATGGAGTTACATGTCCAGTTGCTATGTTTCAGTGTTTTGAGAACTAAAAAGACAGATTTCTTCCTTCAATTTTGTCTTGAACTGAAAATACATTTTAAGTTAAAACAAATGGGCTACCTTCCCAATTTACAGCAGGGAATATTACATACACAAACGCAGTTAAACATCAAATTTGAGATCAAAACTCTGACAGACCCTTAGGTCTAGCAGTATAATTGAATATCACTATGATTATACTGTCAGAAGTAAATGAACAGGCACTTCACTTTATCAATGTTGTTTGTTAGTCACTCCTGAGAAAAAAAAGAAATGAATAATTATTTGAAAAAGCTATTTTATATTTAAGTAGCAAATCATCAAAGATGCTAGCTTTTCATATTTCCATGTAAAATAGCAGTAAAACAAACAAGTTAATCTTTTCATCATCTCCTTCAGTTCTCCTCAGTTCAGTTTTCTAAGGTTTATCTCAAATAATTTATTGAAGAGGAGCCAAAATATAAATAATGTCCTTGTTAAGCCTCTCTTGTAAAACACAGCTGCACTACTGTTTTTCAAACGAATCTTCACAACCTTTCTCCATCTACCAGAACTGGTGTAAGAAGAGGTGTTTCTACATACCCATTTTTGAACTAAAAACCATTATTTCCACCAGGATGGTAAGTTCACCTAAGTCAGTGAGGATTATTTCTAAGGGGTCCACAAGATATGCTGAAGAATGCTAAGTCTATTGCTGGCGGGCTTAGTTTCACACCAGCTTCATTAGCAAACACATAGGTTTAGAATGCGCGGGAACCACTAATACAGTCAATCAGATGGCAGATATACAGCTGGTAGATTTAATACAGTAAATTCTAAAAATTGAGATTTCACCTAAGTGGTTTGGGTTTTCTCCTCCAGATAACAGAAACTGTAGTTCTTAATAGAATTACCTTTTGAGGTAACGCACTTGTGAACAAGCAGGGAACCCTAAGGACTCATTGACCCCTGCTCATCCACATTCAAGACCTGGACAAACTGTGCAGTGGCTGACCTGCCCTACCCATCTAGATATCTCTTCTGGAGAAACCAAAACACTATGGAGTGAAATTAGGAGAGAACTGGGCACTAGTTAAGTCCTGGGTCACATCCCACTGTGCAAACAAGACACAGCAGAATAAGCCTGCCTGGACATAACCAGTTACAAAATATTTTGTTTCCTCTTTCTTCATGCAATGTGCCATGTACTTCCCTGAGACTGTGTGGTACAATGGTTCAAGTTGGTTTTAAGCCTTATCTTATAGCTGTTATGCCTCAACTTCCAAAAAGTCATCTCAGAATGAGAATGAAATATTATTGCAGATATAGCATTGCTATTTAATATCCTCCTACATTTTACTTTTCTTGCCTCAGCATCATACAGCTGCTCACACAGGCTGCATTTGGTTCTGATGTATGCCAAGGTTTCCTTAGCAAGATGCTAAGCAAAAAGCACTGTGGCAATGGCAATACTGCAGGAAGCAGTCCTGCATTAGTAAGGTGACAGATTACATGGGCTACTCGGTCTTTTCCTTATTTGATTTCTGTGAATCAATGATTGTATTGTTTCCTCCCTTCTGTATCAAAGAAGTCAAGCGACTAGTACTCAAATGCAACTGAAAAGGGCAGAAGTGGGGCTTGTCTTAAAATGGAGGCTGTTTCTGTGCAGGTTAGCTATTAGGAAGTTACTGAGAAGTGGAGATGTCACTGGGCTATCCCTCTGTAAAGATATGACTCTTCATCAGCCCAGCCTGTGGTACAAGAAGGCAGAGGTCACTTGAAACTCAATCATCTCACATGACAATGCTCTGTGAGTTCCATCAAATAAATGTGGCAAAGTAATGGATTCTTTTAGTCCTTTGCTTACATGAGAAAAGTAGAAAGTGTTCCCTTCTCTAACCAGGAAAAGACACTCTTAAAGTGCCAACACTGAACTAACTGTAGGGTTCTCTCATCTGTTGCTGAAAGTGGTCATGTGCTCTGTGACATATCATATTTCTGTGCTGTCCCCCTCCATATCTGCAGGAATTAGAGAGCTACAATGGAGTTAACACACTAGCCACAGACTGCCACAGTAACATAATAACCCAAGTTAACAAATGCCATTTTAAAGCCAAAATACCTAACAAACAATGATGAACCATCACTTTATCAAGAGCAAACCCTCTCCTGAGGACAGTATACCAAAAGCAGATGCTCCACATTAACAGGCAGCAGTTAGAATCAGTGCTGATATAGATTCATTTCTGAGGAAGATTTTCTTCTTGCCATGTCACTTCACTGCAGAGAGCTGAACACAACACTTGTATGAAAACCATCGTGAACAAATGCTGCATATAACCAAATGGCACGCAGAAATCTGACTGCTTTTGCAATCAGTAAGTTTGGAGGACCAACGCAATCTTCAATGAATCAATACTTCAACACTTCGTAGGGAAAACTGTATCTTACAACTCAACTCAAAGGTCAGTGGACTTTCTGTCTTCCCACCGACTGCAACAGGCTCTGTAGGAGATACGCAAGCCAGCTGTAAGGTTGAAAGAAGATACAAGATTCAACAAGGCAAAAGGTGTATCATCTAATGACAAAAGTCAGTGCCCCAGCACTGAAGTGGCTGCCCCATGTAGTACCAGACAGTAAGATTATTTTGTTGCTCTAGCCCCTGTCTAGTCTCCCCAAATTCATCCTTTACAACTCAGTTAAAGCTAAACTAGTTACCTAATATCACAAAGCCACTTGGCATATCTGACAACATCTGCAATAAAAAAGTCCATAGAACCATAATACCCTGAGCTGGAAGGGACCCACAAGGATCACTGGGTCCAACCCCTGCCTCCACACAGGACCACCCAAAAATCAGACCCTGTGTCTGAGAGTGTTGTCCAAATGCTTCTTGAACTCCAGCAGGCTCAGTGCCGTGACCACTGCCCTGGGGAGCCTGTTCCAGTGCCCGACCACCCTATCAGAGAGGAACCTTTTCCTAACACCCAGCCTGAACCTGCCCTGTCACAGCTCCATGCCGTTCCGTTGGGTCCTGTTGCTGTCACCAGACAGAAGAGATCAGCGCCTGCCCCTCCGCTCCCCTCGTGAGGAAGCTGCAGGCCACCACGAGGCCTCCCCTCAGCCTCTTCTCTGGGCTGAACAACCCAAGTGACCTCAGCCGCTCCTCGTACGCGTTCCCCTCCAGACCCTTCACCGTCTTCGCAGCCCTCTTTTGGACACTCTCTAATAGTTTCGTGTCCTTCTGACACTGTGGCACCCAAACCTGCACACAGTGCTCGAGGTGAGGCCGCACCAGCGCAGAGCAGAGCAGGACAATCCCTTCCCTCGCCCGGCCAGCAGTGCCGTGCCTGATGCACCCAGGGCACGGTTGGCCCTCCTGGCTGCCAGGGCACGCTGCTGGCTCGTGTTCAACTTGCCATCAGCCAGAACCCCCCAGATCCCTTTCTGTGGGGCTGCTCTCCAGCCTCTCGTCCCCCAATCTGTACGTACAGCCAGGGTCCAGCACTGAAGTACAGCAGAACTAGTAGGCAGAAGCGCAACTCACTAGTGAACGCAGTGGGACAGCTTGTCAGCACTACTGCTGGCTCTAGCCAATGTTATAAATCTCCAATTTTGATAAGTATCAAGAACCAGATTTATAAAAACTGCTGAAAGCCAGGCTTACATGATAGATCCAAGAGCTCCTGTGAGTTCCCAGGGATGGCAGCATACCTCAGCCATGCCCTGATTTCACAATCGGTAGACATCAGTACATCCCTGAGACTTATCTCCCTCCCCCATTAAATTAGTTTCTATTAGGAATGAATCCTGGGTGCCTGAACAGAAGAAAACTATGGCAGGCCCTGGAAGCCTAGAATCTCCAAACCTCAATTAATTCACACTTATCCATAAATAAATTCATTGTGAATGCTATAAGCACATTTTCCTCATTAGAATCCAAAAAAAAGTTCAGGAAAGCAATTGTTTTAGTAACGGAACAAATGAGGTAGCTACAGTATTGAATTAAGTCTGTAAAGAGCGAAATCTTCAACTTCAGTGTTTAATTTGCACAACAGTACAAGTGGTACAGCTACAGCGGAGCCCAAAGCCAAAACTACTGACACCACATCCTAAAATATGTAAAAAGCAAGACTAGTCATTGATCAGGGAACAAAAGTCTGAGTACAAGGGAAGAAACTCTTATTGAACTAAATGGATTAGTTCATGGGCATGGATCAAGGCTGGCCATGTCTGGAGGGACACCCCTGGTTTTGCAGTGGGATGGCCATGCCCTCCTCATGCAGTATCTGGTGCACACGTGCTGCACTTGAGGGCCAAGGAGGGAGGGAAGAAGTCAGTCATCTTAGACCACACGGGAGATTCACGTCTCAAAGATACAGCTGACAGTTGCTTACAGTATGTATGAGCCATTACAAAAAACAGTGAAGCATCTGCCTCTCATTGAAAACAGGCTGTCATACATGCAGCAGCATGCGACTGCAAATTTATGATGGCATGCACTGGAAAAGCAGAATACAGAGAATGCAGAACTGCCTGACTTGCATCTGCTTCTGCTGCAAAGTACTTAGGATGCATTTTACTTCACATAATAATCATATCCATTTTGTGAGATACTCTGATGCACTGCAGAATTCAAACTGAATGTGACATATGGTATTAATACAGATTTGACTTTTAGCCAGACATGAACTGTGCACCAGTCACAGTTAACATCCCTCCCCAGTCCCAGGTTAGAGGCGGTCAACCTAGGTTCCCTCAATAGCTAATGAGAGCTGGAGAGAGGTATGTTCCCACCTTGAATTATCTTCTGAAATGCCCCCTTACTGTCTCCATAGAGCACAGAGGACACGTAAGGGCATCTGCTAAGATGGGTAGTGAGAATACTTCTAATTAATAATAAGTTATTAAATGTAGACACAGTTGCTAGAGCCTTTTCAAACCTAAGTGACAGCTAATTTGTTCCAAATAAGAAAAAATGTCAGTCAGAACCCTGAATGACATTATGGATTATTCTCCTGGAGGAAAAAAAGCACCCTCTTTATTATTAGAAAAATTGATAGAGGAGAAACAAAAATCACCTCAAACAGATATTCTATATATTTTTTTTAACTCCTCTGGTTAAAACCTACTTAGTCAAAAAGCAGACACAGTTGGACTCAAAGCTCCCACACCATACTTCAAGCCAGTAAAAATAAAGATACCGATTCACAAAGGCCATAGCATATGATGCAGAACCTAAGCATGTCCTAGCATGAGAACCATCGAGCTCTGCCTTCCCTGTGAACACAGATGTCACAACTCTATCTCATTCTTCTGGATGTGCAAGCAGTGACCTAAGAAGACACTCCAAGAAAGCAAAGCCTTTCAACATGGTGAATAAACTGGTTCAAACTGAGCACTTGCTTTGTTCTGTCTGATGCACTACAAAATAATCGTGGAAAGTTGTATCCAAAGATTTGCACAACAGGTGTTCATATAATATCACCTTGGTTTCCATTTGAGAGGGTGGGGGGGGGTCAGGGGCAAAGGCACAACTACCAACAATCCTTCAAATTGAAGAAAAGTACCTCGCTGCAGTTTCCTACTGATTTTATAATCAAGAGGTACCATTTTAGAAAAGATTCATTGTAACTGAAAACAGGAAATATAATTGAATATACAGCTGTGAAGTAAAATCTTTGGCAGGAGAAAGTGAACTTTGGGGAAAAAGTAGCAAGGGAAAATGCTACGAAATAATAAGCTAACATGGTCAAGAGGGGGAATGGCATAGAAGTGAAGAAATGACAGCTGGGCTGAGAGGAACAGAAAGAGAAACACAAAGAGATAAAATGACAGTAAAAGAAAGAATGCAAAACATACAAAAGAGAAAGACGTACATGAGGAAAAGAGGCATCTGTCTCTAGAGGACCAGCACAGACCTCCTTTCATGAGGACAGGAGCCACATTGTCACGCAACAAGACATAGCATTTTCTGTATAGAAGGAGTTTATTAAAGCTTATATGAAACCTCAAAAAAAAAAAAATCTGTGGGAGGAAAAAAAGAGTAACATCTTTCTTTCAACTTCTAAACTGCTTTATAGGTCATATTTCACCCC
>VXAL01018761.1:619317-635266 GCA_013399475.1 Chauna torquata
GGGCGGGCGCGCGGCGGCCCCGCGGCGGCCGTTGGGGCCGAGGCCAACGGACGTCCGCGGGGGGCGGGGGGAGCGCGGGCCCCTGAGGAGGCAGGAGTCGGGGTGCTTTGCGGTGAGGCGGAGCAGCCTCCGAGTCCTGCTTCTAACTTGCTTTGGGTTTTTTTTTCCCTTTGACTGCCGAAGGACAGACCAAGAAATTAAGTCTTACTGTCTCTGAGGCTTTCGCCCAGGCGTCTGCCGCTTCCCTGGCCAGAGGCAGCGCGGAGGGATGGGCTGTCCAGGACTAGAGCTAGATTCCTCATAGTAACAGATCTATGCAATATCCTGAGGGTATTTCTGTTGCTCTTGCAAACACGAACGTTATAATGCACAGCTTGGATGGAGAATCACTTGTGTCTTTTCAAAAGTTACTTAGATTTAAGTGCGTGCGTACAGGTTTTAAAATACTTTCTTACTCTACGCCTATGAATGCCGCTGACAAGCACGTTTACTAAAATCAGGTGAGATACTGGCACCAGCATAACGTCTAATGCAAAACCTCCAAAAACAACAGATCAGCTCTCTGGAAACATTTAGACTCAAAGGACACAGGCAGAAAAGAACAGCTTAATCTTAGCTCAGTGAAAGCCCAGATTTGTGGATTTTAATATATAAAACACCCAAAAAGAGTTTTGGCCAAGACTTAAATGCCATATACCAGTATACAATAAGGTCAAATAGCCACTGACTCTGTTTGTTCATCTTAGTGTAAGTGAGCAGCAAAAATTCTACTTTTCCATAACTATGTTCAGTAACAGAAGGACATCTCACAAGATTAACATATATTGCCTATTTTAGCCACTTTGTTATTAAAATGTGCTGCTAGAAATGCCATACCCTTTGGTTGAGATGAGATGCATAAATATCTCACAGTGGCAATATCTGCCCGTTTCCAGTTCATGTTCATAGATGCCATTGATCTGAACTGTCTTCTGTTGACAGCCTTAACCATGATTTACACACACATGCTGCTTTGAAAAAGTTATTTCACTTCCAAAGTTGAAAAAATTGAATTCAGGAGGAAATGTTACAGATATGGGAATGAAATAGAGAAATTTGTAGGAAATACAGTGGGTTACCAAAAAGCTGTAAGTCTACCAGCAAGCAAGAGGACAACTTTGCTTGAAAGCCCATTCCTGGAGAAGTGAAGTCAGCAATGAAGATGGAAAAATTACCCTGTAAAACTTATATTGAGAAAGGAAAGTAGATGGCAATCAACTTTAATTAAAAAGTGTTGAGATTTCATTAAGGAAGCAAAAGCCAGCAGGGACAAACCTATGGCTGGCAGGGCTAGGGGCAATGAAGTATTTGTGCAGTTGGAAGAGTAAGAAGTATTATTAGAAGAAAAGGCAGAAAAGGTATAAATGAGTGGTAAATATTTCAGTTTTATATCTGGAAAGAAAAGGAGGACGTGTTTACCAGATTATTGGCTCACAAAAGAGAGATTAAGAAGCATCTCATAAAAACATACAAAAACCAGCCAACCCAGAAAAATGGCACATATGAATCCCAAAAGAGTGGGTGAGGGGTGGAGAGAATAACCAGCTCTCTGACACTACTTCAAGTAAATCTTGGCATAACAGGAAAATCTTGAAAGATTAAACTGCTTGACTTCCTGAAAAGATCCAGAAAACCAAATTATGGGGACCAGTTAGTTACAGGCTAGTCAGTCCAGTGTTAACCAACCCCAAGAAAAACAAGAAAGAAAAATTTAGTTGTATAGATGCCAGAAAGGTTTGTTTGTTTTTTAATGGGAAGTAGCCTGCCAAGCAAACATGATTTATATTTTTGAGAGGAAATTATCAGTGTGGTTAGTAAAGTTACACAGCCATGACCATAACAGATTTCTGAAAGGTGTTATTCAATGATATGTAACATTCTCATTACATGTGTAACGCGTGAAGAACCAGGTAAGATGAGCTTAGTTGCAACAGAATGTTTTAGTATAGCTCACTGCAAAAATAGGACTCCAGGAGACCCAAATCGCCAGCTCCTCTGGAGCAGAACTCGGGTATGTGTATTACCATGCACATAAAGTCAGAATGGGAAGGAACTGTGCTCTACTCCTAGGGAAAAAAGGGCCTATAGAGGATGCTGCGATTCTCAGATGTTCCAGAGGAGTAACAAGTAGGAGTAGGGAAGCAATTTTCTCTCTGAGTGAAGCATCACTGAGATAGATACTGGAAGCTGCCCAGTCTTGGTATCTGCATTTCTAAAAGGATATTGAGATACTGGAGAAGGTTAAGAAAGGAACTGTAAAAATAATTTTAAGTAATTCCTCTCCAGGGAGAGATTTCAGGTACCCAATCTATTCAGCTTTTCAAGAAAAGAGGCAATGATTACATTGTGGAAGTACCATCACAGGGATATAACAGCAGGTACTAATAGGCTCTTTAAGCTAGGGGATAAAGGCATAACAAGAACCAAAATTTAAACTAGACAATGAAACTTAGAGCAAAAGTAGCTGATTAAGGTGGTTGTCCATTGGAGAAAACTCAGAAGTGAGACTGTCCTGGGAAGTGAAAGACAAGCTCAAATCAAACACAAAAGATACTGCCGGAAAGCATACTTTATTGAAGTGCAAGTATGAAATTCTTCAGAATGAATCAATCCATAATCTAGTGGTTGCTTCTCACCTTAAAGTACCAATGAATAAAAACAAGAGACTATTTGATTACTTTTGTTGCCAAAAGCCGAAGTACAATTAACTAGGTTAACCCTCTGACTTAAAATCACCCAGTTTAGTATAACAGTTCATGACTTTTTTTTTTTTTTTTTTTAAGCTCAGGGTTTGTAGATACTTCAAGGAATCACCAGCTGGCTGAGATTCTGAGACTAAGGTCACCTCTGTCTCAGCCTTCTTCCTTGTCACAATTAATTTGGAATTTAGCAATGTATGATTAACTGCTTTTCTGTGTGCTCTCCACACCTTGATTATAGTGAATTACATTTGCTGTATTCTTAGATATCTTTATATCTTGTTTGGTTCCTCTGAAGTTCCTCCATTTTTTTTGTGAATAATCTGGACAGTTCTTGCAGTGTTATTTCTATTCCTTTTTCATATGTAAATAAGGGTATCAGTTGTACGTAGAAGAGCACAGGGAGCGGATTATTTCACAACATTTGACAACAGTATTCACAGAATCACAGAATGGGCAGGGTTGGAAGGGACCTCTGAAGATCATCCAGTCCAACCCCCCTGCCAAGCAGAATCACCTGGAGCACGTTGCGCAGGATGGCATCCAGGCGGGCTTTGAATATCTCCAGAGAAGGAGCCCCCACAACCTCTCTGGGCAACCTGTTCCAGTGCTCTGTCACCCTCACAGTAAAGAAGTGCCCCCGCATGCTGAGCCGGAACCTCCTGTGTTTCAGTTTGTGCCCACTGCCTCTCGTCCTGTCGCTGGGCACCACTGAGAAGAGACCGGCTCCATCCTCTCAACACCCTCCCCTCAGATGTTTATATGCATTAATGAGGTCTCCCCTCAGTCTTCTCTTTTCCAGGCTAAACAGGCCCATAACAACAGCAGGCATTTTGGACATTTCTGTGTCCTCTTTACTAAGAAATATAGCTTTCTCGACTGGGTTAAAAAAAAAAGTTTTATAAGGAAAGACAAGCGATATAAATTTGATGTTCTTTACATACAGTGTATTTGCAGTTACTCGTGTGTGTGTGTATATCTCATTGAGTTTTGGACATTATGTATCACTTTAGTAATATTTATTACATTTTCTCTGCCCTATTTTCCATGTTTCTGAAGTGAGAATTAATTCCAGGTGAACTGTACCTTGTACAAAGGTACAAGACATCATATTCAAACTCAAGTGTATGAAATATGGTCAATAAGTAGAAGTGGCCTGTGGGAAATTCCAGATTCGTGACATACAGAACACAGAAGCTGGGTTTAGGTAATAGCTGATTATGAATAAATGACACACTGAAATTCATGACGTTATATGCCAAAATACGTTGTTAACTTACCCTTTCTAAAGGTAAAATTCATTAGTTTATACGTCTTTTTGGTTTAAAAGTTAACTTGTTACGTTTACATTGTGCTAGACTGTGTGTCTGTTACACACAAAAATTTCCAACTGAAAGGGAATGGCTAGAAATTGCTTCAGTTAAAGGAGAGGAATCTCCTCCAGGTTGCTAGGCCCCTCTGTTAGGGAATCCCAAGGAGTTGCGTGGACCTCTGTCTCAGCCTGTTGGGACAATCAATCATTGCCAAGAGGTAAAAGAGTGAAGGTTTAAAGTTGGGGTAGGCTGTCTGAATTCCATTGAAGTAGGGGCTTACTTGGAATTTAGGCATCTTAATGCAGAAGAATGACTGGGCTGTGCCTAAGATGGCGTTGCAGGGTATTGAGAAAGGTGCATTGGCACCTAAATTAGGTGCTTGGCTCCCTTCATCATTAATGGAAAGTGCCTTCAGCAAGCAATTCAGAGCATGCAAATGTGATGCCATATTGAATACAGGACCTAGGTGCACACAGATGTTGGTGATTCTGTGTTGTGCTGGACACAGGCAAAAGCAAAGCTACAGAAGATACACAGTGCAGGGTAGGCAAGAAGTTCCATCTCTTTCTCTCTCCTCTCCAAAGGCTTCAGTTGGCAGCTCTGTTCCCCCTGCATTCCGCATGGTGAGTCCTCACAGGGGTAGGACCCCAACAGGTGTGGGCTCAGAGAGACTTGGGGTTAGAGCTAACTCCAAGGCAGCCTGAAGGCTTTTTGATTCTGCTGGACAGCAGGAAAAGTTGACTGAAATATGATCTCTCTGCAGGTGCTCAGGAAAATGAGTTCTTTCTCCTTCCCTAGCTATGAGTCTGAAACTGATTCTTGTTTACAGCTGGAGAAGAACAGAGGAGATGTTAACACTGGGAAACCACACAAAGGGTAAAGTGATACCATTGCCTCACCCATTTGCTGCAAATACTATACTTGCATTAAAGAAAACAAGACATTTATTCATGAAGAGAGTTAATTGAGTGATACATCTTTTCATGACCTAATTGACATTGTTAATACTCCATCCATCTTCCTATTCATGTGCTAATAGCTATATTGCTTGACACTGAATTTATTACAGAATCCTGCCTTAGATTTGAATACAGCTTCATTCTTCTGCAAAATCATTTGAATTACTATAGTTGCTACTGTAGTTCTGGTTTCATTTACTTAGGTCAATTTAATATTTTTGATAATGTTCTGATGCTCTAAAGAATATTCAGGGTAAAGTTCCAGAAAAAAAAAAAAAAGTGTTCCAGCCAAGATAAACTCACTGCTGCTATAGGAAAGGTTTAGTAGAATTTATAGGGAAAGTGACATTTTCATTTAAAAATTAAGAAAAGAGTTGAAGGGAGCTTTATCTTGTTTGATCCTTATTAAGTTTTCATAGCGAGATGGTGCTCCTTGTGTCCCAGAGGCAAAATTGCCATGTCTTATCATATTTGTTTAGCATCTGCTTTTGTTATAGAGATTTTTTTTGGTAAATTACAAGAACCCAGGAGATTGCTGCTGATGAACACCATTCTGCCTGTTCCTTCTTCTGTTATAGCCTCTTAAAAATAAAAAGATCTGAAAGAAACATGTCTCCTTTGTGCAATTTCTCTCTTCCATGATAGCTCACTCAGCTCCCTTAAACTTTCAGCATTTTTCTTGTTTGTCATTAATTTCATGTAGAAGCTTACTAAGCCCTCAGTCAAAATATTGGCTTTCCTTTGCAACATAAAAATATCAAAAGGTTAGCTTTCTCCGGCTACTAGGTTATTTTCCTTGCTCTCCTATAAGGGGAGTCATTTAAGCGTCTCACTCAGAGAAAAAGTGAACTGACAAAACCCAGCCCCAGCTTTGCAGGGTAGCCCAGGTGTTAGCACTGGGCTGGCATTTCCTGACATCCCAACTGGCTGATTACTCCTGCACTACACCAGTAACCTGCTGATTTCAAGTGCTCACACTGCTGCTTCTTTTCTGCCTGTCTCCTTCTAAGGCAGAGCAAGGGTAACCATTGAAGAATTTCCAGGACCTAATAAGCCACTATTATTAAGCTTACCATCTTCCATAGCCCTACAGTATGGGCAGAGGGACAGGGACCACATTAGATCCAGGTACCTTCGTCTTCTTTCTTGAATGGTCAGCCAGATTGATTGGGGACAGCCTTTAGCTTGTCTGGGATAAGGCTCACATTTGTATCTCTGTGTCTGTGCTAACTGCTCTAGTGCTGACAGATGCACAGAGAGTGAAATGCAGTACTGCTGAGGCAGAATTTCTTCATGCACACAAATTCAAGCTCCAAAATGGTGCCTGTTCCTAGTGCGTTAATCATCTTCCAGGTGAAACAATGTGAAGAACCTAAAAGAAGCTGTAACTTATATACAGATTCTTTCCAAAAAACCCTCCCCAAACCCCCCAAAAATCAAATTGGAAATGCATTAGCCGAGACTGTAAAGAGTGGAATTTGCTTCAGAAGCTGCATAGAAATGTGTGATTAGAGATTATCTGTGCCTCATGCTGGAAGCTGATTTGATCTGGAACGAAGAGAGTCATGCTGAGTGCTAGTTAGGTGGCTCATAACTTGCATTGTATATTGATAAAGCTTGGAAGTGGAAGTTGCCAATTATATGCCATTCTCTAATGGTTAAAAGAAATACACAGTTCAGTCTCTGTGTAGGAAAACACTGCTCTTGCCTATTATGGACAGCATATATTAAATATTAATATATTTTTAATTAATGGCAGATTCCTTCTTCACACTACTTTAGCTGAAACATTTCAGTGAATATGCTGCAGAAGAAGTAGTATATACAGGGACAGTCAAAGTTATTCTCTCAACAGACATCTTGCCCCTTAGGCAATCAACAGTGGAAGAGGGTGCATAGCTACAAAATGCAATGTTCATCTCATCAAGGCTACTCATCAAGTTCTGGGTAGCATAGTCACACTGAAAGAGTTTTCTAGTAGGAGGCTCAGCTTTTGAAAGGACACCTCTAAAACTCTTCCACCATTGCTGAAACGAAGCTATTAATTGCCAGCACAGTAGGTATGTGAGAGAGGACAAGCTACATGTGCACGTCTTAGCTGTGATTCAGATTGTTCTTACAAGTAACACTTCTTCTAGTTTTACACTTCCATAAAGCTAGCACACTTACTTACACCAAAAGTTGAGTGTATCCAGTGACACTGAGCAGTTAGTTTGTCAAAACCCTCACCTACAAGCCTCTGAATGGAATAATGAAGAATAGATATACCCAGGATAATTGTGGGAATGTTTATATGGCACAGTTCAGACATTTGCATGGACTCCTGATCTCACTTGAGAGCTAGGAGGCATATACCTGAATTAATTGGGCATTTTCCCATACTAACACACCTTGCTGCTGAACTTAAATAGAGCATTTACACAATGCCACACAGGTCGCTGGTGGGGAAAAAGAAAATGATTGTCAGAGCAAATATATATCCTTGTCTAAATGGAAGATAGTAACATGTTGTGCTGAAAAAGACATGTGGGCTTGCTAATGGAGTTTTTTCAAGGGTGGCTGCTGGGATCGATCATCTTTAATATTATCATTAATGGCTGTGGCGCATACAAACAAAATAGGAAAATGCTAATGAAATTCATTGATGACAAAATAAGGTGCCATTGGCAATAGAGAGAAAGGCATGTATGGAATACAGAATAATTACATTGATTGGACTGAGATAGAAATGTGATGAAATCCAGTAATACATAACGCCAGGTCATGAATTCACAGACTAAAAATACGTATTTCTGCTCTTAACTAGAGGCTCATTGGTTGGGATACTGGTTCATTAGGATGTCAATGTCACAAAGATGCCATCAAAAAAAAAAACAACTCGAATGTGGCTTTAAAATGCATTAGGAGACAGTCTCAGCAGCGATGGGGGGATAAAAATCTCCTCACATGCGGCCTCAAGAAAGCCCACCTGGAGTCACCTGTGCAGTTCTGCATAAGTGGGATTGAAGTTGGAGAAGATGCAGAAAAGGGCAACTGGGAGAGTGAGGGAATGAAGAATTGTTTTTGAAAGAAAGTTAAAAGCTTTGCAACAAGTGGAAGACCGAAGGGGATACAGTTGCTCTCTGGTAGTATATCTGGAGGGCTAAATGCGATGGAGGGAGAACAACTTAAGGTAAAGGACAATGCTGGCACTTAGGGAAAAGACTGCAGGTTGATCATATATAAAAGCGTACACAAAAAATGGAGGAAAGTTTCTAATTACCTTTACTAAATACTAATTCTACTTAACTAATTACTAAACCTATAACAGTGGCATTAAAAATTGCATGATAAACTGAATTATTAAATGATTGCATACAATAGCAGGATTTGGGCTAGATGATCCAGGAAATCCCCTTTCGACTGTCTATATTCAAACAACTTAAAATTTGAGAGGATTTTTTTTTTCTTTTCCCTTCCCTAAAAGCAGCCTAAATAATATTATTGGAAGACACCAGATGGTGCTGTTACAGACAGTTTTATACATGCAGTATGCCCAGACTTTCATTTTTTCAGGTTATGTCCGAAATGCTGCATAGCTGTGTCACATTCAGCATATTTTATGATGTTCCTGCATATGGCATTAAAGTTTCTTTGCTGGTCAAATCTATGTCTAAATAGATTCTTAGAAGCAGTGCTACTGCTCAGAGGAAGCACTTTCAAATGCAGATACTAAAATCCCTCTTGAAATGGTATTTTTGTCACTGACTTGAACAAAAATTGCACTGAATCCTAAGGATGCCAAGCACATGAAAAAGATGAGAGCCTGGAGTTTTGCTGTCTTTTTTTCTCATTTTCTTCATGGTTTCTTTCTTTAAATTCAGTGGAAGCATATTCCTTACCTGGACTGTGAGTTTGGATGCAGCCTGTGAAGGCTTTAAACACACAATTAAAGAAAAAAGTACATATAGATATTACTTAAAATTTGATAGAGCTGAGATGGGTTTTATTAGTTTTGGGCTATCACTACTTCTCGTCCTCTTTGTACTTTAGATATTTTTCCTCCTATAAGACTGGCCTTTAAAAACCGAGTGTTCTGAATTCAATACTCAAACATTTCAGACATTGCATTTAGAGTTTAGATAATAGCCCTAGCTGTTGTATCCTCTTATCTCAGACATTTATAGGCTGTTTATCACAACAATGAGAATGACAGAGAAATGGTCCATGCAAGGTAAGAACTGATGAATGATTTATAAGTACTTTTTAGCAACGAAGTAGTTCAAGGAAGTTTGCTCATCAAATTCTAGTTCTAATCTTTATTATTATTTTTTTTTGTTATATAAAATTGAGCACAGCAGTTTGAAATAATACTGTCTTTTGTCTGACAGAGTTAAACTCAAATTGCTCAAATCCTTTTATTACATTGCGCCTTTATTTGGCATATGCCTTAGCCAATATCTGGTCTAAAAGCTTCTTTTTGCAAAGAGACTAAAAGTTTTGTTGTCATACAAGTCAATGTAATGGTTCATTATAACATCGTCTTGGGAGAAAAAAAACGCTCTTCTGGAGCCAGTATGGGTTTGTTTGTTTGTGTTGCAGACTGTAAAGTCTAATTAGGATTCCTGTAAAAGGGTCCATTATGATCACCTATTCAGATTTTCTACGACACTAATGATGTTAATAACATTTTAATTGTTAATAGTGTTTTTAATACTGAATATTATTCCTAGGTCCATATTTTATGAGGCATTTTTAAAAAATGTATTTTTTCAACTTGTTAGCATTTCAAGAATTTACATTGGGTTTCTAATCCATTATATTTCTCAAACTTCAAAAACTAATTTTTGATCTTTAAAGTAGATTTGCAGGGATTCATTAGTTGACTCCGAAGCTACCCATGAACATAGGCAAATATTACTTCTGTTATAAATCGTTTTCCTCTTACTATCCAATGTATCAATAAAAATTAGCAAAATGTTTCAATAGGTGGTAAGGCTGCTCTGCTGAGGTTGTAGATGACACAAGCAAATATAAATGCAAAACGTGCGTTTATAAAGGAACCCTAGTTCCTGCGTAGGAATGGCCTTGTTCTGGTTTCTTTACCTTGAATGCTTTTGTCTTAATCAGAGTGCTCAGTTTAGTAATTGAATACAGCTACCAGTTTGTGAGTCTGACACACATAAGCCAACAAGCAGAACAAGAAGTTTTCTCCCCAAATGTCTGCTTCCTTCCAAATAGTCTAGATTAGGAGATCTAAGAGAAACATTTTATTATATTTATCTGATATCAAACCTTTCACGGTCCAGCTCATAGAAAATCAGCTGTTAGAAAATCAGCCTTTAGGCAAGTTTTTGAAAGACAAGAGGCTGAAATGATCTGTCAGGAAGCCCTCAACCCTTTAGTCTGTTAGGAGCTCCAAAGTGGTCAGAGAAGGCAGAGACTTTTTCTCCAGCCCGAGGCAGGAGAAACCTCATAGCCTCTCCTCACCTCTCAGGTGCAAGTTAGGGCTCTGCATTGCAGGGGCAAAGGGAAGGGACGCAAGTCCATGACCAAGAAAAAAAAAAACCACTTCACACTCTTAAGAGCAGTGGAAGACCATGTAATTGGTGATGTGCATGTAATTTTCATAGAGGCAGCTGTATTTGTGAGTTTTCTGCAGATGTTCTACTGCTTGCTTTTGTTTTTCTGTCCTTTAGGATCAGGGGATTCATTTGGCACCTTCCCTGTTCCTGAAAGGTCTTCCGAATGACTGTCCTCTCTTTGAGCAGGAATCACCTTTATCCTCCCTATTTTAAAGCAGAAGGAAAAATCCAACAACACGAAAATGCTCCATTTCCTCTATTTAACACTTTTAGGACAATTATGTGGTACCTGGTAGCTAGCCAATCCCACTGTACAAGGATGCATTTGATAGACATCCTCAGAGCTAAACTGGGGCTGTGGGTCTGCCCCTTGAGGAACTGACTGCTCACATGAGTTGCTTCAGGCTATGTTACCTGACTCTAGAGATTTGTCCAATATCTGTTCCCTCTGCATTTTAAAGTAAGCTGGGAGCTTACAAGAAATAACAACAGTGCAGCATTTCTCTGCCATTCTGAACTGGAGGGCTACTGACCTGGGGGTGGGGGTGTGTGTGGGGGTGGCACGGTGAGAACAAGAGAGGAAACCCCATCATTTTTGCCTTGTCTGTTGGGCCCCTGAAAGCAGGGACAATGGACAGGTGTCTGGCATTGACATGGGTTAGGGATAGACCAGGACCACACTGTCATGTACCCACTGCTTCATACCTGATTGACTGTATAGCAATGTGCATGTCTGGTGGCTTCCAAATTCAGTTTTCATGCAGACCTTCTGATGTCCTGTGGACCTTGATTAGTTCTGGAGAACAGGCTGGGTAATGCCACTAGAACATTGCATCCACTGGCCGTGGAGATACAGCCACTAGGGTAGGTGGAAAGTAAACCTACCATGTACTTGGTGTGCTGCAATGCCACAGGTAGTGGCAACATCTCCACATTACTCAGGAAACATTTGGTCTGCCTTGATGCATAGCAAAATGATTTGTGCAGAAAGAAAACTGTTTTCTTCCAGTATTCTATTTTTTTCTGATGCTCAACCTAGTGATTTATTCATAGGACCTTGGAAATCGGATGTATTTTAGCAGCTATACAATCTACATGGAACAGCATTCCTCTTCTGAATGGTCAAAACAACGTAACACACTGGAAGGTACAAAAATCCCTATGATAAGCCGATGTGAGGTGATTTTTCCTCTTTGTTGCCTCCAGCTCATATTATGCTGCCTTCCAGAAGTGACTGTCTTAAATCTGGAAGCCCAAGATCTTTGCTTTGTGCTAGTATCAGTCACCAGAAAGATATGCCTTGAAATATCTCACAGTCACAGAATCACACAATCACAAAATGGTTGAGGTTGGAAGAGACCTCCAGAGATCATCTAGTTCAACCCCCCTGCTCAAGCAGGGTCACCTAGAGCACATTGCACTGGACCACATCCAGGTGGGTTTTGAATGTCTCCAGAGAAGGAGACTCCATGACCTCTCTGGGCAGCCTGTTCCAGTGCTCTGTCACCCTCACAGTAAAGAATTTCTTCCTGATATAGAGATGAAACTTCCTGTGTTTCAATTTGTACCCATTACCCCTTGTCCTATTGCTGGCCATGACTGAGAAGAGTTTGGCCCCATCCTCTTTACGTTGTCCCCTCAGGTATTTGTACAAGTTGATAAGATCCCCTCTCAATCTTCTCTTCTCTAGGCTAAACAGGCCCAGCTTGCTTAGTCTTTCCTCATAAGATAGACGCTCCAATCCCTTAACCATCTTCATAGCTCTACACTGGATCCTCTCTAGAAGTTCTGTGTCCCTCTTGTACTGGGGAGCCCAGAACTGCACACAGTATTCCAGATGTGGCCTCACCAGAGCTGAGAAGAGTCCAGTCTCTGAGTTTTGCAGTACCCCCAGTTATAGAGACATCCCATGGTAATGAAGTCCGTATGGAGGTTTCTAGCCAAGACTTTCTTCCCAAGGTTATCAAGAGGTTTAGATGTGCTTCTTCATTGATATATTGAGATTAGGAATTTTTTTTGTCTTCTCTTCAATCTACAGATTTTACATTAATGTTGGCAACACATAACAAAACATAAATGACTTAGGTCTGTACACAGACATTGAGGACTACTTATACATCACATTTCACAGCCTACTGCGCTACCTAGCAGAGGCAGAAAGGAATTCTAGCAATGATTTTGATGCTGTACAAAAGTTTCCTTCCTCAAACCCACCGAGGGTTTAAACCACATTTCAAGTCAGTCAAAAGATTTTTGACTTTCAGACCATGGTTGAACATGAACAATTTCAACTTACATTATTTAAGCTTTTTATATGATTAAAGATACTTTTGTAACTCTAGGGGAACACTCTGAACATGAAGTATTGTTAAAAACACTAGCCAATGTGAATATAAATTAGATTATTTATAAGAAAATATTTTAGAAATATATTTTTCACCAACCAACTAGTGCAGAATTTAGTCCTTGTACTTCAGTTGGCATAAACAGTGAAAATATAGTACTTTCCTGTAGAATAGCACAGTGCCACAACTTTCGGTTTGCACAAATTCAGTACAAATTCGAACTCCTTCACACATGGGACAAATGCGAAGCTTAACCATGTGGCCAGAAGAGGTCATCATTGCTCCATGTGAACGGTTTTTGGGCAGTCTAGTACGAAAAACAGTTTCTACTCATATGTATTGGGTTTACTGAATATTTACAGGAGTTAAAGAGCTAAACATAAAACTGAGATTTTGTCACCTTCATTAAAAAAAGAGCACCTGCAATAAATTGAAAGTGATTTCTAAAAATTCATATCTTTAATCTACATCTTTTCTAAATTTCCTTAAATTGCGTTCTTGAATCTTTCCGTGCAATTGTCATTCAATTTTCACACAAGGATAACGAAAGGATGATTTGGGGGGGGATATTTTTCTTGCTAGGAGAAACAGCCATTTACCACTCCAAAAGAATGGATGGTAAGATCACAGCACACACCCTTCCTTAAGACCTTTTGACCTTCTACAAGCAACCCTGTCACTTGTTCCATTCTCAACTTAAAAAAAGAAAAAAGAAACAAAAAACAACAGTTAAATTTTACAGAAATGCTTTTCTCTCTACTTTGTTATCTGATACAAGGCTGTCTCACTAGCATACCAGGTAGAAAAGTTTGAAAACTTTTATAATTGGAGCCCTCCAGAGATTCTCCTATCCTGATTATATCTAAATCTTGCCAATTTCATTTTGCATAATATTTTGAAAATTAGACTTTCTTACCCACATCTGCACCTAAAAATTATTTGGGCACCCATCTCATGTCCTAACAGGAGCCTTGCCCTTCTCATGTCTCTACAGGAGCTTCCTTTTGTCTTGTCCTGGCAAATGCAATCTTGCCATGTTTAGGTCAATTTAGAGTACTGTTTTAAGAAGATCATCATCTTATCTTGGCCCTTTCTGCCCTTCGCTTTATATCCCTCTGCCAGCTCTCCCTTCCTGGTCACACCAAATTGTTGGTACCAACTTCACCTTGAGGGGCATCACAGTCTCTTTCAGGTTTGCCACTGCAGCATCCTTGCCCACCTTGCCACCCCTCTGCCAATGCTGCCAGCCTGTGCTGCCCACTCAATTTCCAAAAAGCACTGCTATGTTTTTTTCCCACCTGCTTCACACAGAAGAGCAAATCACTTTGTTTTCACTCAAAAGCATCTTTAAACCCAATGGCAATGATTAAAATGGCAAAATATCAAGCCTGATGTAGTAAGGCAACTGATTTGCTTTGACCACTGCCAGTTCTCCTTACCTCGTCCTTTCCCACTCCTTCTCATAAGATCATGTGTATCCAGCTGCAAGCTCTTTTAAAGGGGAACCGTCTGCCGTACTTTTATGCTCCCTTATGCAGTAGGGTCCAACTCCATTGTAAGGGCTCCTATGCAATGAAATCAAATAAGCACAGATTAAGGGTTTGAGTTATGAGGGAAATGGCTTGTGTAACTTATTTATCGTGGAGACACGGTCAGTCTGGGAAGGGGTTTGAATGTCAGCAGAGTCCATCTGGGACCTAATGTGACTCCAGAGCATGTTTCCAAATCCAGTCACAATAGAGACAATATCAAATTCACTGAAACCAACATCGAACTCCCATTCATTTTCGGTAAAGCTGGATTTCTTCCTCAGCTACATGGGCAGTTCAGAATCACATCAGCACAAAGAAATTGTTGTAGTGGCCATAATCTCATCTGGTGATATTGCCATGGAAACTTCATCACAGATCAAAGCTAAGAACCCAGTACCATTCAATTAGCACCAGTGTCATGCTACTCTCATGAGCAGCTATGAAAATTTACAGTTTATTGAAATACTAAAAGCTTGCAGCACAGATGCCCCAAAAGGAAAGAAAACGAGTTCATTAATTTCATGGATATATTACCACATGCAAAATTTCTAAGTATAGAGTATTTGTCATTGTACTTTAAGATGATTTTTAAATAAAGAATTCCAAAATTAATATTTATTTCAGATTTTATCCATGATAGTCCTCATCTCATTTTTTCTAACTAGTATTGCTGTTAACTAACATTTGAGAAACAGAGATTCAAACTGAAAAAGTAGTATGTTGGGGAAATAAATGTACTGCTGATGTACTTTTAACTTGCAATACAGACAAAATGTGTAAGATAATCTGAATAACTTTATACGACTAATGGATGAGACAAGCACAGTATTGTGGCTTTCATTTAAAAGCTGTAATGCACTGACTAGCTGTATCAAATAGATGACTTTCTCCTCATGTAGAGTTGGCTATTTTTTCCACATTATATGAATCATAGCCTAATGTTCAACTACTCTGAATACTCTAACTACTTGACTAGACGTGACAAAATAAATTGTTATATCAAAAGAAATATGATAAAAAATATAGCATCTATAATTTTCTAACTTATTATTGCTACTTCCTGCAGTGTAACAAAACCAGCTCCCATTGTTCACATCTCAGCTGTACTTCCCATGAAAATTTCAACATACTTAAAGCTGGCAAAGTTCTCTTAATTCTTACACCAAATATTAGCTTTAACGTAAGACTTCATATCTTCCACCTTCCACCAAAAGAACGTTGTCTGCTAAGTGATATCATGCATATGCAGAGATCTTCTGTTAATTAATGCCTGAGAGTTACAAAACCACGTTAGCTTTCATCGCTCTCCTAAATCAGTTATTTTATGGCCAGACAGATGACTCCAGCACGGTCTGCAATCAGTCGTGAATCCAGCACCTTGCTGATAGTTCAAAGTTCAATATTCCCTCCCACTTCATGATACGAAGAAAAACTGATGACAGAGTTTTGACTCCTTTTTATTCACAAATCTTATACAAAAACCTTGATTTGTTCTAGG
>VXAL01018761.1:647332-713282 GCA_013399475.1 Chauna torquata
CGGCTGGGGCCGGCGGAGCGGCGGCTGGCTTCCCCGGCGGCAGATGCCGAGACGCGCGGAGCGCGGTATCCAGGTTGGAGACGTGTGCTGAGGCGCGGTGTGGGGGCCTAGGTAGAATACTGGGAGCTGAACGCCTGCAGTAAGTGTGCATATATGTGTATGTGTATGTATACATATATATATATACACACACACACACATCGGCCGTTGGCGGCCGTTACTGCCGGCAGCGTGCCCCGGGGCCAGGCGCCCGCGGGAGGAGGGGAGCAGCCCTCGGGCCGGGCCGGGCCTGCGGACACCGCTGCGCGTCCGGGACCGGCCCCGGTTCGGGGGCTGCAGCCGGCACAAAGTTCAGATCAGGCACCTTGTTACTGAGAGACGGAGTCAGGCGTTAAAATCACACCTCCTTGAAGACGATTTCGTTATTAGGTAGACTGGAACATCGGTGTGAAGTACTGTTAATACAGATTTTTTTTTTTTTGTCAGTATTCTAATCTTGTACAGTGCTTGCAAAATGGTGAAACAGGGTTCACAGCATCCGGAATGGAATCAGATGTGACCCAGAGCTTCCCCCCGTTCCTCTTTTGGTGAATATATGAGCTAGAAGCTGTTTGATGGTCATGTACAGTCAGTGCTGAAAGATGGAAAGCTTCTTCTTTCCATATTTGTGTGGTGGGACAAGAGTAACCCAACAGCCTGCCCTTCCCCAGATGAACAGTTTGCTACAGCTGTGCATTATATTTGTGACAGCAGGGTGGTTACTGTATCACGTAAGTCAGGATAATAGGACTGGAGGGAAGTCCTGCTCAGCACAGAATATCCAGAAATCTGCTGGTGCAATGTATTTTCTGTCTGCTGCAAACTGACCATGCACTTTTGGGAACTCGTGAAGTACAATCTTCAAGAGGAAAAAAAAAATGGCATAGGCATGGTACAGCCTCAGTGGAATTTAAATGCCAAACATCATTTATGTATTCTACATAGCACAACTACACCAGCTAAAATACACTAACAGTCTTTGGAGCTGTGGTGGGAACTCTGATGTCTTTGCTTGTGTTTACCTTAGCAACCAGTGCAGTGCATGAGGAGCAGTATTGGAACTTCTATGGAACGACACACAATGCCAAGTAACCAGTGTGTGCACTACACGTTCTATGAGTTTTTCTTTGAACTACCACTCACCTCTTATACACCCTCCTGATATCAGAACTCTGCTTTCTGTACCATGGCCTCAGCTGTTACACTGGAGAGTTGTGCTTGCTCCTACTGCTGCTCTGACCCAGTCAATCTGGAGCATTTTGCTCCAGAGTAGAAAATTTCAAATGGAGAAGAAACCCTCATGCAGAACTGCTCATGGTTCAGGAGCTCGGGTGCTCTGTAGGGCGGCAGGTTCATCCCTTCTTGGGCTGTGGAGGGAGCCAAGCATGGACCTACTATGTCTTGGGTGATTCCCCTGACAATATTGTAGATGAAAAAGAACAGGGTCCTGCTGTGGCTGTAAGTCTCTGCCTTCAGCTGAAGGACCCTGTTTAAGCAAAAGCTCCGCACGATCTTTGCAGCATGTAGATCCTAAGTAAGTAGCTGTCTGTAAGCATTTACTTGACGGTTGGACCTGTTCTTTTAGGTGTTCCCTCCCCACACCCCACACACTCCGAGGCACTTTTCTGTCCCATTCAGCCTGCAGGGGAGCTGAGCTGCAGATTCCACTGTGCATTTCCTGTCTGAACATTTGGTAACGGTGCTGTGGTGCCTAAATACATTTCTGGGTCATCCACCAGCCTTAGGTTACAGAAGGGTTATCAAAACTGTAGGTAGAACATAACTGCATGGGAACTTTAAATACTGATTAGTGCTTTTAAAAGGTACAATACCCTGATTTGGAAGGAATCGCAGGTAAACGAAATTTTACTGTCATAATTTCTGGCATCATAACACTATTATGCTCTAGTCAGAAAATCAAAAGAGGGTCAATTCGCTAAAAATCTATAATTTAGGGCAAAGAATTAACATCTTACATGGAAGCTCGGAGGGGAACAGTGATAGAAGATTGATCTGTAGGGAGGTGATGTTTATCATTTACTGTTTGAAAGACTGGATTGACTTGATAGCTTTGTTAAAAAAAACTGATATTGCATTTTTGTTGTTGATAGTGCAGCTTTCTAAAGAACTACTGTCTTCAACATTTCTCATAATCTGTGTCCTCAGTAGTTAGAGAGAACGTTTCTTATGAAGGTTTGTCTTTTCAGTGCTTCCGATTATGAGGTAATGTGAAGAAGTCAAGTATAAATGCTAACCATTAGATTGTATTGTTAAGTCAAGATCCAAGCAGTTTTGTAATTAGCGTGCAACCTCATTTTGGACTCCCAGTGTCAGAGATGTCATACTCCAGAATAATGACAGTTGCCGCCAGGCAGCTTAGCAATACAATTTTGGCTACATAATATGACACTAATAGAACTTAAGCAAGGTGCAGAATGCTACAGGCTGAGCAAACTGATTTATGTGTGCTATTGAAAACAAATTGTAATATTTGGTCAGGACAATATTTCATTTTTTGGGAAAGTTAGCATTGTTAGGCTTATTTTGTAAGACCTTTCGAAGAGAGAAACTAATTTTTCTTCTAAGTTTAAGCTGCTAGAATTCACTGCCTGTTGATGCTGCAGCTGTCCTTGCAGGTGCCAGCATGCATGCCTGTGTGTTAGCTTGGAGTTAGGGATGAGGCTGGGGAAAGCAGGTACCCCCTGTTCCCTCTCACGCACCCGGAGACCTGCTGGAGTCAGCAGATCTTCGCTTAGGCAGAGCTGTCCGATCATGCAGGCTGATTTGTGCCAAGCTCCAAATCTGTAGTAATTTTCCTAAAATTCTGTAAGCAGAGATTGAGATTTTGGGATGACAATTTGGAGTTGCCTCTCCTTGTATCATTGAAAGTATATTTCTGCAATTTTGGAAATCAGAGGCAGAGCAAGGAGTGCTGTTAGGTGTGCTTGTATCTGAAGGAATTGTGGATTAGTTGTCCAGCGCAAGATATGTTGGTGTGACTTGCTAGACAGGCCAGGTTTTCAAAACATGAGCACTCTAGTGAGATACCAAAATAGGAGCTAAATGCTTGTGAAAATTCAGCCATCCTGTCATCTGCAAGTAAGAATGGTTTGGTAGCTACAGCATGAAGAAATGTGTCTGTCTGTGCCACAGACTCAGGAATGTTGTCTTAGAACTATGTTCGATAAGACACGTTTTGCGTGCACATGTGGAGAGGTCCTTGCCTCTTCCTCAGTCACTTTCTTATTTCCATGCTTGCTAAGCAAATACCCTGCTGTCCCTTTCCTCACCTTTCCCCATCAGTTGGGAAGGGAACTTTTTTTTTTTAATTAATTTTTTGTTTTTAGCCTGTATCCAGTTGAGAATGTGACACCAACAACAGTTACATAAGCAGAAATGAAGTGATGGTGAAGATCAAGCGTGAGGAAGGGTGTTTATCTTGAGTGCCTGCACTGACAAGAGAAATTCTAATGTCAGACCACACCTTTAATCTCTCAGTTGTCCATTTCATGAAGTCGGGATAATACTTGCCTAATTTATTAGGAACATAGAGTAAATTGAGCAATTGTGAGCACTGCAGAGTTTATTTTGGAGGTGACTGGAGTGCAGTGGTCTGATCAATTTACTGACAGTCTCACCACTGCGTTGCATTGGTTCCCTCCTAGAAATTTAGAAGAGACACATTGAACCGGATGGAATTAAATTAGCGTAAACCCTTCTTGGGAAACAGTGGCATCTTTAAGGCAGTACATGCTCATCTCTTCATTATTGCTAATGCACTAGAATGATAAATTTGCGGTTCAAACATCCCTTTGCCATAGCTCTTAAATCTAGAATAGTGACATTTTGCTTTCCAAGCTTTCACAAAGTGTGAAATTTGCATTTTTGCAATACACCATGATTGGCTTACCTGAAGAATATTTTTTAACTGATTGAAATAGTTAGTGAGCGTGAGAAGAGAGAAGTGAGAATAAGCTGAATATTGTCCTTGTTAAATAGACAACAAGGCAATCTAAAAACACAGGCCCATCACAAACAGTCCTGCAAAGCATAACATTATTTCAAAGGCAAACCACTTCAAAGATAGTGAAGTGCAAAGGGTAGGACAGCAAAGTCCTTTCTGGATCACAGGATTCTTCATGGTTCATCACATGATTCTTCATAAGGGACAGGACCCTTATTCTACATTTGAAAAGAAACTTTCAGAAAAGGAAATGAATGGAAATGAAAGTTAACAGATGGGAACTTCAAGATCCAGTTTTAGTGCTGGCCGTGGCATGTGTATCTGTGTATTTACGTGTAGAGTTTTGTGTGCATTCATTACATACCTTTTTCTATCCCACAGACAGTGAAAAATGCCTAAAAAGAAGACAGGTGCTCGTAAGAAAGCTGAGAACCGTCGTGAACGTGAAAAGCAGATAAGGGCTTCAAAAGCCAACATAGATTTAGCCAAACATCCTTGTAATGCTTCAATGGTAAAATAAAATATTTTGTAATACTTGATTTAAATTATGTAAAACTAGTGATAGTACATTAACTGTATTTAATGCCACTAGAATACCATCCTTCCTCTACATTTAAGGTTACATTTGCATCAGAAGTATAATACTTGAATAAAAAGTTTGGTTCCTAATCAGAACTTAATTCAGAGTCCCTGTGGGGTCTGTACATTTTATGTTTTACATGGAATAAAAATAATTATCAGTATTTTATTTCTTTTCTTTAGGAATGTGATAAGTGCCAAAGGTAAGTATTTTTCCCCTTCTAAAGCCATCAGTTTAACATTAATTGATTTCAAACATTTTGCAGGTATTGTTTAAAGCTGTTTTATTTTTTTTTCCCCTCCATGTGCCTAGACGACAGAAGAATAGAGCTTTTTGCTACTTCTGTAACTCTGTTCAGAAATTACCCATTTGTGCACAGTGTGGTAAGTGGAAATAATGAAGGAAAACATACTATTCTCGGTCCCTTTTGTGTTTTTAAACTCTCAGCAGTTAGAATACCTGTGTCTTAAAGTACCTTTGTAATTTTTAGAGCAGGTTCTTTTAAATCTGTTGTAAATATCCTCCTTGAGAAGAGGTTCTTCCTTCATCATGCAAACTAATGCATATACTTCTGACCCTCTGGGCCTTGTCTTCAGTATTTGATATTTAGAAGAACATGTCTCACTGCCTTTTGGGACTAGATTTACCATGCGGGGTGTTGTTTCCTAGTGACAACAAAGCTTAAAAAGAGCTGACTGCCCAAAAGGTGCCAATAAATACTGCATTTTGGGGATGATATTATTGCTGATCACTTTAATATTAATTAAAGCAGCAGTACACTATTCGTCTTGCATGGTTTTGTAACATAAGCTGTTTGTGTTAGTTATATGTGCTAGAGGGCTGATGCTTTAAAATCAGAAGAGAAGGACTCCTAGTGATAGAACTGGGTTCTGAGGGAGGCTAAAATGCCCGTTTATGTAAACAACTGCTTGCTTGCAGGGGAGGTTAGTAATCATTGTAGACTTTGAGGTTATTTTTGTTGTTTTATTGTTTCAACACATCCTCACAGATTTTCAATTTGTCATTAAGCAATTTGGCTGTTTTGTAGTCTGATGCTCAGAGCTGCTGATGTCTGCAGCTTCCAGCGTCTTCACTGGGACCTGCAGATACTGAGCTTTTCTGGAAACCAGGCTGATTGTGTGCAATGGCAGTGCATCATCCTTCATAAGTCTTCCTTCTGTCATCATGCAGTGAAGGACTACAAACATCTATTTACTACTATCTATTTTACAGTCTATTATACATCTGAAGTTGACTCCTGTATGTTGAATTCATGTTAATCTGCAGTATGTTTCTGAAGGAAAAGCATTCCTAATAACCACAAAATGATGGACAGCCCCCTAGGGATTGCCAGGACAAAGACCATTAGAGCTGTTTGGTGCTTAATCAAGCGTTGGTGGCAGGCCCCATAAACCAACATCATCTTTCCTAGAGAAGTCCCTGAGGGATGGGAGTGTGGCAGCTGTATTGCACTGGCCCAGACCCAGCAATATCGCTACCACCTCATGTTGCCCAGCTCAGACCACCAGTGGTCATTCCTCAGTGCCATTTGGTGTCTGAGACACGATTAAATGAAAACTCTGCTGCTGATGCTGCATACTGGGATTTAATTGCATTTACAGAGTAGAATTTGGTTTTGTCAGCTCTTCAACAGGTGAATATGGACTAGGAGAAATGGAACATCAATTTCTTGGTTCCTCTAAGAACGCTATAACAGAGACACGAAAGGGATCTGTGGCAGGTCAGCTTAAACCAGTGATAAAAATCCCAATGCAATAACCTGGGCTAGCTACAAGTTCTTTTGCTTGCATAACTTCATACAGAGTGTGGATCTTTCTGGTAGAGCCACTTACATCAGAAGCAAGGATTAGGGGAGAGTTGTCACCCTAGTTGCTTGCCTGTGTCAGAATGACTTTGAAGTGCAGACTGTGGCTTCTACTCCCATGCAACTCCTGCATTTAAAGAAAAGTATTTTGCCTAGAAAGTCATCTCTTACATGGTTAAAAAAAAAAATCACACAAAAACACCAACTATCTAAGTATGTGAGTAATTAAATCATCAGGTACATGCTTTTTTCAGAGGGCCTCAGCCTTGGCCGCATCACTTTTATGGTGGGATAGAACTAGCAGCAATTTTATATGCAACTTTTTGAGATGATGTTGCGTGACTTACACCTTAATCATTTTGTTATTTATTTTGACATTTGAAATTCTTGCCAATATATTCAGCATGCCTCAAAATATACAGAAAGACAACCCATTGCCTCAGCACTGGGACAAGAGATTTTGACTGAAAACAGACCATAATTAATTTGATCTAAGGGTGATAGTGAGGGTAGGTTACAGTTCGCAAACATTTGTTTGCATTATTTTTACCTAGATACACAATTAAGTACTTGTGTTTAGTTGAATCACTGCTCTTATATGAGTATTCCTTCTAGCTTTTTAAATTTTTATATAATTTTCTTCTGGTTGCTTGCCACTTTTTTTTATACAGGAAAAACCAAATGCATGATGAAGTCTTCAGACTGTGTCATAAAACATGCTGGTGTGTACAGTACTGGACTAGCAATGGTGGTATGTATAGAAAATTACAGCCTTTTTGCATTTTGAGGTTGCTCTATGCAAATCTTTCTAAAACAAGATAAAACAGGTTTATGCAGTAATAGCATGTACCATGCTAAGATTTTTCTCTTATCTTACCATTACAAGCTGATTTTTCCCGTATACTAGAAACTCAAATTTTGCCTTTTTTTTTTTTGATTCAGTTCCTTATATCCTGGATGTCAGCATATCTGTGACAGGCCCTAAACACATGCGTTAACAGTGCAGGGGCTTATATACCCCTTATATATATATATACACCCTTATGTGGCTTATATCCTATGGCATTAGTGGGAATTTTACTTAAAGAAAAAAAAACTGACAACATCTAGGCTCTTTCCAGAGATGGTCGTATCTTCTAAGAATCAAAAATCTTAACAGCTAGAAGCAAGTTAATTAGTCCCAGGAAACAAGGTATAGCATGTGGATTAAATGCTGTATGGACTGAACCTCTGTCCTCTTTCTGCATCCTTTTGGCAGTCAGCTTTTCTCAGTAACACAAATGACCTTTCCAGTCTGAAGTTCCTAAGCTCATTCCGTGACCTGACACGATATTTTCATCAACAATTAATTTGGATTCACCATTGTTTTGTTAGTTTTGTGTGTGCGTACATGACAGTTTGTTACAGACAGGCTGAGAAGGCTTCTTAAATGCTATGATTATGTATAGTTGTACACTATGCATACATAGTATGTGTACTATGTATATTGTAGTTTAAAATGAAAAAGTATGATTTATATTTCTGATGAGTTATTTGATCTTTGCCTGTGAAGCTTTTGTTCTTATATAACATGGTTTAAAGTCTGAATGAGTGATTTCAGCTGTAAGAATCTATGGCTTTTTTTGTTTGAAATTGCATTTTTGCCAGAACATTGCTATCATTTATGAATCTCAGGTTTCAGCTAGAAGACAATTTTAATGCATAAGATTTAAGGTACGAAATTTAAAACACAAAAGGGGAAAAAAGGTTATTTTTTACTGTATCTAATTGTGCAAAAACTAGTATCAAACAAAAAAAGATGAACCCTGGAACAGCTGGATTGGAATACTGATTGTTTCGTACTCTCTTGCTCACCTGGAATGAACCCACTGAGAGAATAGATACTTGGATACATTCAGGGTTATGGAGTAAGAGTCTCTCTAAATATTGTAAAAGTCCCAAGGTGATATCTTTCTGTAATTGCAGGGTGCAATCTGTGATTTCTGTGAAGCTTGGGTGTGTCACGGGAGGAAGTGTCTCAGCACACATGCGTGCATCTGCCCTCTTGCAGATGCAGAATGTATTGAGTGTGAAAGAAGTGTCTGGGATCATGGTAGGTTGCTCACACTTTATGAAAAAAATCTAAACTATACTTTTCCTCCTCACATTGCTTAAGTTATTGTACCTATATCCTTAACATAGCATTTTTAATCTTCACTGGTTAGTATATTTGGTGAAAACAAGGCATTCTCCCCATTTTAAAAACAGACCTTTTGCAGTGGGGAATGTAAATAACGTGCCTGAGAACACACAGTGCTTAACTCAGGGACGTTTATGTAATTAACTGTCCTGTCAGCTGAATGTTTCACATAATTAAGCACTGCATCTGATTGTCAACATGCAATTTTCTGCCATTCTCACTCCTTTCATCTGCGATAGTACAGGTATTTGGATTCCCAGTTGCTTGGCAAACCATACTGATCTCCATTTGTGGAATCCTTTAGATTGTGTATTTTAGTCAGAGGTGAGGGGGTAGGGTGTATGAGCGTGGAATAGAGAATCATAGAATAGCTTGAGCTGCAAGGGACCTTGAAGATCATCTAGTTCCAACCCCTCTGCTATGGGCAGGGTTGCCATCCGCTAGATCAGGTTGCTCAAGGCCCCATCCAACATGGAAGATCTGATACCATTTAAAAAAGATACTCAAATGCCATAGTTGAATTAAAAAGACGAAGTAATACTGGTTTTGTATTTATGCTGTCCTGTCTTGTAGGAAACGTGGTATTTTTCAGTGTAATAATGGATGCCAGTGTCTAATTTAGAACTTTTTGTTGAAGTCTTTGACAGAGGGGAGAACTGGTCTTCAGCCAAAACTGCATAGAACTGCCTAAATTGTTTGTGGAGCAGAACTTGGAACCTATGCCTGTTGCTGATTATTTTGCCTTGATAAATCTTTTAGGAGGCAGAATGTTTGCCTGCTCTTTTTGCCACAATTTCCTCTGTGAAGATGATCAGTTTGAACATCAAGCCAGCTGCCAAGTTTTGGAAGCAGAGACATTTAAATGTAAGTTAGTTGTTCCTAGTCCCTTTCTCCAAAGGTAAGCGGACCCTTAAATCACTTCGTCTGTGCTCCAGAATACTCTCCAGTGCCTTTTCCAAATAGGCTGCTTTTGCCACCACTGGAGGAAAGTACCTGTGATTCCTATGTGCTTGCCTATGATATCTAGGCTAGAACTTTTGTCTCTGGTCTTCCTCACTGCGAGATCATAGGTGGCAGTCTAAAGCAGACCTCTTGGTAGTGGCCAGGACTACATCTGAGCTGGTGGAACAGCTAATGCTGCTTTTTTACTCCTCAAAGCTCTGCAGGCAAGAAGGAGCTCTTCTCCACTCTTCTCACTGTATGAGCAGCTACTTCTAGATACCTGTTCCTCATAGAGAGCAGCTGTCCTCAATATTACCACCTGTGTCTAACCTGGCTAAACTGTCCCAGATTGCTGTAGATGCACAGAGGATGGCCTGTATGTTGGTAAAGGGTTGGCATCTGTTGATATTGCCAAAGCAGCAAGTCCTGAGGAAGGCCATGACTCAGGAGGCAATGATCGCCTGGTTTACTGAGACAGAGTGAACATGGAAGAAGGGACAGAATAGTGTTCATCCAAAGCCTGAACTTGGTGCTAGTTTCTTCTCTGACCAGTGAACTGTGGACATGTATATCAGTAGATGTATCAAATGTTGACACATGACTGCTTCTACTGAGTAAAGAGCAGTAGCTTAAGACTATGTCCTTTTGCATTTTGTGAGGGCAAANAAAAAAAAAAGTACACATTTAAAATAACCTTTTTTAGAAGTACTTCTTTTCTGTCCCCATTAATTACTGTTTGGTTTATCCTATGAGACAAGTGTTTGTCCCTTCCAAAATTTTTATATATGTATTTTGACTATTAAAACATTTTCAATCCTTTTTAAAGAAATTCACGGTGTTTTCTCACATATAAGACAGTCTTCTTCAAAAGTGGCTTAATCTCTTGGCCTAATTGATTTCTCCCAATTCAGAATATTTCTTGATTTCAATTTTATAGTCTGTTTTTAGAAATCTCTTGTCTCCTTTTTATCTCCCATCCTTTTTTTCCCCCCAGTGAACTATTTTGTAAGCCTTGATTAGCTTCCCTTGATGTATTCTGCTAGAATGTCTTCCTGCATAGCAATATTAAAGCAGCAACAGCTGTTCCACAAGAATATCTTTTCTCTGATTGTTGGAAGCTTTGAATTCACAGATGTGAATGGAGAAAGTGCTTTTTGAGGGTTTTCACTGTGTTCAACGTTTTGTGGCACAGTGCTGACTTGGTAGAGAGGCAGAATTATAAAACCTGAACTTTTATAGAATATATGAACTTTAAATGTGGTCATGACAATTTTAGTCAAAATCCCATTCTAGCTATGAGAAAAGTTCCGTTACGTTACAACACAGAATTTTTTTTAAAGCACAGGTGCTCTAGAAATGTTTAAATGTATATGCATTAGCATTTCCAGTTCTATCTTTAAACACATGACAAAGTGTTAACTCCCATGGCTATCCTGCTCACAAGGAGAACTCATAATATGTACTACTTCAGATTCAAAAACTTCATTGTCATAGGTGTAAGGCAAGGTGGAGAGACTGAGTACTTGCACAGAGACCCATGACAAGATAGTGCTTCTTGAGGACTAACTATTCACCCAGCTTCATGCTGCTACTAATTCTTGTGTAGTTGCCTTTAGTGTACTCCCTCTAGTGGAGTAAAGAAACCAGTTTGAAGCTTCAAGACAGGTTAGATTTTGAGTGCTGATTCTGCTCTTTACAACTCATGTGCCAGCTGTAATTCTCTAACATACACAGATTTTCATACAAAGTTATGTGCAGTAAAGTATATTTCCCGAGAGTGTGACAGAAAATACAGGACAAAACAGCTCTTCTAGGTTTGGAGTTTGCAAGCTTCGAGTGTCCTCAAATCCTGTTTAAATGAGAGAAAAGCTGCCGTGGCATTTTTTCTATGACTGTAAAACACTAGACTTGTGAGACAAGAAAAAAAACAAGAAAATAACTTAATACCAAACTGGTTCTGGAACTTTTTTTAAAAAAAATTTGAAAACTCAAGAAATGATTGAACTTTTTCCCCTGTTCAACTTACACTTTGTGTCAAATTGCTTTATTGCATGGAGGCTTAGATTTGAAAAATCTAGTAGAAGAGTCAAAAAAAGGTACTGGATGGTAAAATGACCTATTCATATTTCCAAAGTGTAGTTGTATCAGGGAATTAAAAATAAATGCCTCAAACTGTTATATATTTCTTTCTACACAGCGTTAAAAAAAATCAGATCTGCAGTTTCCAAGTAATGAATTTTACATATTGATTTTCTCCAACAGGTGTTTCCTGTAACAGGCTTGGGCAGCATTCATGCCTGCGTTGTAAGGTAAAGAGTAAAGACAGTTGCAAGTAGCTATGATTTTAGACTTGTTCTCTTTAGCCTCCAAGGCTAGTGCCAATTCTTGTCGTGTTTTCCTCTGTATTATTCAAAAACATTCATACTTTTTGTATTGGTTTCTGAAGCTTGGGGGTAGACTTCTGCAAGGCAAAAGGGCTTTTATTTGTGTTTGCCTGTTACCGAGCCACTGTTGTGCATCCTTATGCCAGGTGAGGTGATCTTGGCTTTGTTTCTGTTTTCAAACTGGGGCTGTACCATGTTTGGGCCTTTTCAAAAAGGTAAATCCATGGTCTTGAACAGAATCCAAGGCTTTGGAATATGTTTTGATCTAGCATAAAGCTAGGAAAATTTAAAAAGTTTTTTCAAACAGTCAAGTAGTGATCTGACCAGAAAACACTGCAGCATGGATCCAAAAAAATTATCTCCAGTTTTACACATGCACAGGCTAATTTGTTAAAACCAGACTTTTGTTTTTACACAGTCAGAAGTAATGTTGTATAAAAAGTTCCACCTGCTTCACCATCAGCATTGCCCAGATTTATCCAGGTACTGGTTCATTGCCTGCTCTTGTTTTTCTTGCCCTCCATTTTTTTCTCCTGTCTCCATGGCATCAATTTTGTATTCCAAATTGTTCCTTTCTCCATATATCTTCACTGGCACTCTGGTGCTCAACACATGAAATTTCAGTCTCTAATTCTTGCCTTCAGGTCACTTCATAGTTGTGTTCTGGCATACATCTCTGATTGTATTTAAGCTTGCTAAGGTAAACCAAAGTGTGCCAGGCTCCTTGTGGGCAGCAATGTAATCCAGTCCTTGAATATGTTACTTTCTCTACGTGTTTATCAGCACCTTTACGCAGTCTCTACCCCAGGTAACCATGAAACTACATTTAACACAGCAGTTCAACTCTAAGTAGTATGCAGATTCCAGTTCCACTGCAGATAAGAGCTCATTAAAGTTTAATCCCAACCAGAAAATCCTGCTGCTGTTAGGCACATTTTTTGCTCACTTCTTGGTGAAGCGTTTGCTTCTATGATTAAAACATTTAGCCTTTTCATTCTCTTTTCACCCCACAGGCTTGTTTTTGTGACGATCATGTGCGAAGTAAGGTTTTTAAGCAGGAAAAGGGAAAAGAGCCTCCCTGCCCTAAATGCGGCCATGAAACTCAGCAGACAAAGGATTTGAGCATGTCAAGTAAGCCTGCTTCTCTAGCTACCAAGCTGTACAGGTACCACTGGTGACTATTTTTCTGCATGGGAACACTGAGAAAAGTCTGATTACTTTCAGTTGTTTTACAAAGCTTTGCTGTATTTGTTTTGGGAAAAACTTTGTTTCTTCATTCTAGAATTGAGCAAAATCTTTCTTAATCATTAGTTGATTCTGACACAGTGAAAGCTTTTGTTTAGTTTGAGAATTTACTCGTAAAAGAATTAAACAATCCGCACTTAAGCCTTTATTTTATAAGAAACAGACTAGTGAATTTAGAAGTGTCATTTGATGACATATGTAGAATCTACCTCTTAACCACTCTTTAATAAATTAGAATATGGACTATGTCTGCAGAGCACGTCCAATTACGGGTTTTTTGGCTAGATTACTGAAGGTATAACCTAAAACCTAAATTGTGCTCCAGAAGCAGTTATTGATTGTACAAACATGTCTGCACAGGGAGAGACTGCATGTAGTGGAAAGGTTCTGTCAGAGGATGGATTTAATCTGAAAATGTCAGATTTAGAAAAAGGTTGACAGACATTGTATGCTCTTTGCTGAGTAGTGAACAAGGATGGAAAAGAAATGTCAGATACTGTACTCAAATTGGTATTGAGGGGTGAGAGCATGATGGTTTTTCTCTGCCTGCAGCACGCTCTTTGAAGTTTGGACGCCAGACTGGAGGTGAAGAAGCAGATGGAGCTTCTGGTTATGATGCCTACTGGAAGAACCTCTCCTCCAGCAAGGCTGGAGATGCAGGCGATCGTGAGGATGAATATGATGAATACGAAGCAGAAGAGGATGATGAAGATGACAATGATGAGGGAGGGAAGGATTCTGATACAGAGACCACGGATGTATTCAGCAATTTGAGTTTAGGAAGGACTTATGCTAGTGGGTATGCACATTATGAGGAACCTGAAGATTAATCTTAGTATGCTAGTGAGCTAAAAACATTTGGAAGGAGCCAAGCAGGTGCTTCATTTATGAGTTGTATACATGCCAGTAGGATAGTTCTATGAGGTACTTACATATCAAAGTTTGAGAATAAAGAGTGTGGGACATCTGTAATAACTCCAAGTGAGATTTGTTGGTATAAACTGTTACTGGGTTTGGGACTTGGGGGAGAAAATGGCAATATTTTTATTCCCCTAACCAGCTGAAGTGGTGTTGTCCTTCAGTTACTGAGTGTAACAGTTTAATACCTTTTTCCTCTATCAATACAGGAATGTGGGAGGGTTGTACAATATGTTTCCATTTGCTCATCAGAAATTAAGTTATTTTTGCAATAATTAATTAATTTCATAAAATTAATGTTTTGGTGGATTGTAGACTGCGTTTTTTTGGTCTGAACAATAAAAACTGCATTCTCAAATGAATGGTCATAAATATTGATGTCTCTTGAATAGCTGGAAAGCAGGTTGTACATAAAGTGTAAACTGGCATTAAAATAACTTCCTGTTCTATATAGATAAGGCAGATCAATGTAGTTCTCTATGTACTTGAACATTATCTTTCTGAAAATTTTTAGTACAAGATATTAATCAAAGATATTAATCATTACTAGTGCACCCCAGATAATCAGAAGTTTTACTGCAACACAAGTGTTGTTTATCTTCTCTGCCACTAAAATCTATCAATTTCCCATTAGATCAAAAAGAGACTGGTTTATTCCATGCCTAGCATTCAACTCTTTTCCTTGCACATAATACAAAAATAAAAAATTTGATAGGAAACAAATCCTGTTTATGAATTGATAAGGTAAGGAAGATACAGGTATGCTGGGTTCAGATACTGTTCTGTGCAAGTGCACTGGTACAAGGCAAGTCATCAGCACACCTGAGCTGAGGTGGTGATGCTTGCAGAAGTGTTTGAAGTTATTCTGATTTGAAAGTCAACATGCTAATTACCAATCTACAAACCTAGGTAATAGCATTTGGTTTCCTCCTGTAGGGGAACAGTGACAAGATAGTGACTTTAACAGCAGACAGATCAAGATACAAGGGCAGCCACCTTAAGCATTACTCCAGTTTTCTAAATGCCATGCTTAAATGCAAGAGAGCGATTTCTTGTAACGTGTCAAATATCTGAACTAATTATAGAATTATGTACTTTTGTGGTGCTTTCTCTATTGTTTCTCAAACAGCTAAGGGTCATATGTTGGCAGAGCGTATCCCATTGAAGATAATTTTTTAATGACATTAGGATTGCCAAACAAGTATTTCCTAACAAAACAGGAGTGAGGAGCCTGGCCTTGATATGTCTCTCTTAAATGCTTCTCATACCAAATGCATAAAAGACATGAGCTGGAAGACATTCAAGACAAAAACAAATTGACAAACAGGGCAACTTGGTTATGACAACTGAAGTAAACAAACTGCACTGGAGAGGGAGGGAGCCTGATCACTGCATTTTAAGTGCTTGCCTTGTGAGCCGGAGAGAAAAACAGTTAACGCAACATCCAAACGCCAAATCCCCTTCAAAAAACAAGGACAACTAGTTTTATATGCTAATGAAGGCCTACCCATCTTAAATTCTGTACCTGATAGATGTGTTGATTAGTCTTTTGCACAACCAAAGCTGAAGTGAGGGAAGTAGGATGCCTGCCAGTCCAACAGTGATTACCGATTTGTGAAATTGGCACCTGTGATAGAATTTGTGCTCAGCTTCATGTGGTCCAAAAACTTCCACAGTTGAGTCCATCTGTCAGTGGTCAATTCCAGAAACAATCAGTTTTTATCTTGGCTAACATATTGAAGGCAAAAAAATTATGTCATTACAAGGTCTTACATAGGATTGAGGAAAGAATGTGCATTTCTGGACATATTTGAATTATAGCTGCTTGTGTCTCATTTGTTAGTATTATTACTTAACTGCACAAAATTCCCCTTTAAGGTTCTTGGCTCTTGAATTAGATTTTTTTTTTCCCCAAATGAAATCTGCTGCTGTCACTGGCTGTGCCAAAGGCTGCTGACGTAACAGAATTAATCATCATAATCAGAGTAAAGAATTACTCATTTTCTCATTGAAATGTCCTTGCACTGATGGTTTGGTTGCAAAATCAGTCCTCCAGAGCTAATGCACGTTCCTGTCACATTGTAGTAAGAGAAGGCCACAGCCTACACAGGTGCTCAGGATACCTGCTGTAATTTAGCAAGATCACCACTCAGTTGACAGAGGCATTTATTTGCTTTTTCTCTTTGTACTGCTTTTCGTATACCACTGAACTATGAACCTGACTGGAAGCAGGGCCACGGTATTAGACCTGCGATGGCTGGCCTTCAAAGGGTCAGAACAAGCAAGTCAGCTGCTTTAAAATAATCCAGTGGATTCAAGCTGGAAAGGACAAACATGAATGCATTTTCCACTAATGGGGTCGGTAAATTTGTGACGGGACAGGCAGGATATAGGATATGCTGCCACAGGTTGCACTTTCTCATCCTCTGCTTATTCAGTAAAGTTAAAAGCATGGGGATACGTACTCAGAGCTTGCTTCTGCAGGAAGTGCATCATGTTAGTTGTCTTAGGGAAAAAAACACAAGAAAAGGAAGAAAAAGAATGAACATATTTTTCTTCATTGCTATTACTCTGAAGTGTCTTGGAGGAGTGCTAGTAGGGCACGGGTCAGCTGTAAGCCATCTCCACTCCTAACGTGTAAATTAGTGCTCCATTCACTTGTTCTTCCAAAGTCAGCAGCCAAGTTAGCTGTTGCTAAATCTGAAGGTGAGGATGCTGTGATATTGACAGCGTGCATTTCACAGCTGACAGGATCTCAGGCTAGTTCAGGCACTGCCACAATCCACCAAGTATTTTCAAGCAACTGCTGAGTTGATTCTGTCAGAGATGCTTTTTTCAAGTGACTTCAGTCCAGAACTTAGAGCCTGGGCACACACAACCAACCACGCATAACTGCACGTTTTTAGGACTGCAGCACCAAGTGTGCCTGCTGGTGGGGCAAGACTCCGGTAAATACAGTCCTGAGATTGTACAAGGCATTGACTTTCCTTTGAAAAGCCTGTCACTGATTAAGGGAAATCCTGAGCTGACAGGAGAGTAGTTTTGAAACATGTAATCAGGAATACTTGAGAGTTATGTATACTGCTCCAGATCTTCATAAAGATCTTCATAAAGTCTTACGCTTTAGTTTTCTCCACCTCCTTGATGACCATTTAAACAAAGTGTAAGTAGAATTTCAGCCAAAAACACAGTAATATTTATTGTGCCTGTGGGCCCTAAAGAACAAGAGCTCTGGCCACCTCTGTGATCTCTTTTCTGGCATTAGAGTCTGTTATAATGGTGACAGCACCAGCTCGTTATGAATTCATTGGGTGCTTATGTGGATTTAATGCATTTCCATTTGTACTCAGGTGTGATTTAGCACCTGTGACTGGGAGTCATTCGGTCAATCCTGTTACACAGTTGCTGTTTTTGTTTCCAGCAAATCAACATGAATATCTTTGGAACATACTGAACGGTTTCAATTGCCAGCTGATCGGGTAGTAGCATGCATGCTGCAGAGAACCAGAGGACAAGTTTCAAAAGTGCTTAGAGTCTTTTTTTGTTGAGGCAGAAAGCATACTAGCATGTCTTGCAAGACATCACATGCATCTATCAGCATCCTGATCCTGTTTCCAGAGGAACCAATGGCAAAGCCCCCATTTATCCAAGTGGGAAAAATTTAATACTCTAATATCTACAGTTCATCTTAAATTGTCAAAAAGTGATACGGAACAAAACATGAGGATATGCTTAAATGAGAAAGATGGAACAAAGCTTAACATGAGGTTAACGTGCTACCACTAGCATAAAAATATTGGTCCTAAACTTCAACAATTCTAATATAAGGTGTTTTCAAGATTGAAAGAGAAAGCCGTTTGAAGCAGGAAGAGATACAATTCTGCAAGACATTTAGTAAGATGTAGAAATTTAACTACTCATCAGAAAGTCTACATGTAGTCCATAAATATTTGCTAAAAGCTCAAGGCAATTAGAGACAGAAATTTTATCATCTGCTTTGTAGAGATGTAAAGGGAAAACACAGTAATTAAGAAAATCACAGCCTAAGTGATCCAGTCGGCAGTAGCCTCTGCAGCTTGGCCTCTCCATCTCCTACCCAGGAAACTGGAGTAAATATACTTTACAGCTAATGACACTCACTTTAAGTTTGTGTATTGTAATTAGCTACCACACATCTGAATTTTGAAGCAGGGCCTAGTTTTATATTTTGGCTTTCACAGCCAGAATAAACAAAAAAAGTCAGCAAGAGAATGTCATAGAGGTGAGAATCATTCCATGAAAAAGCCATCAGTTTCCCTTTGTTGAACAAATGCTAGGCTCACAAGCCTGTACTTTGTCTTCTGCAGCTATTTACTTGATTAGATATTGATGCAATATGGAGGGAAAAAAAAAATCGCATTTTAGCCTCTCAGCAAATGAAGCTACCAATAAGCACACAGTTTCACTGTTAGTTTACAACCATCTCATTTTTGAGTACCACACTGAACGTTTTTTGAAGAGAAACAACTGCGATGCATGAGAAAACATTTTGTAGCTACCTACACCCACCCTTGTTTAACAGTAACATACACTAAAATGTTTGCTGCATTCTTTTCAACCCCAGTTTTGAAGCCATACAGTGATTCTTCCACACTATTCCCCGAACTTAATAGTAATTGGAAATTCTGTTCTGTTTTCTTCTGAAATGAGAAGTACTGAGTGCCTACAGGGCCTAAGCAATATCTCGACTTTATCATGATGTTACATGACATCTACCTTAGGTTTTCAGATTGATTTTCACATTACAAAACCACTGAGTAAATTTTATTTCAATTTTTTATTGGAGAGTTAAAAAGCCAGAGACCCACAAAATTTCTTCAGCAGGTAATAGAAACGTTTTCCTGCTTTTTTTTATTTTTGCCATAAAGAGGTTAATTCTTTTGAAAGTGAATCACTGTTAGTCAGGAACATAACCCTTGGGCTGCCTCCAGTCCAGTTTAAATTCAGCATCTTATTTTGAAGGCAAAGACGAGGATGAGCCCCTTTGAGATTTTCCCACCAGCAGGAGAGGTGCGCAAAGGACCTCACCCTTGATGGCAGCATCAATTCAAAATGTTGTGCTCTCCTGCCACCTCAGGGTGGTAACAACTGAAACGTGACCTTTCACTAGACTGCTTTGGATGCCAGCAGAAACCCAAATGCTGCAGCTTCTACCTGCCTTTAAATGTATCTTGGCTGGAAAAACAGCTCCTTCAAAGCTGAATCCCATGAAAATGGTGTTTTCACTCTACTTCTGCCTTAGGGATAACAGACTGCATCCACAGGTTTGTACAGAAGTCATTATCAATGCTTTTTCCTTATTGAAAAAAAATAAAAATCTGTGGAGTGTGGATTTAAGCGAGAAAAAGAAACAGCAACAAAAGGTAAATAAAGATGTTACAATATCAACAGCTGAAAACCAAAGCGATGCTGAGCACTTTGGAATAGAGGGATGCAGAGACAATACCATATGCTCACAATTGGCTTCTCCCGCACTGTCCTCTTAAGTCTGGAAGCACAGGCCAAGGAAGCATTACACAGAGCTTAACCTCGGCACTTTTGTTTGCCAAAGCGCTAACAGTTCCAAGGGAACTTCACAAGGAGTACTATACAATCTCTTACGAGACATTTAGAGCACACAAGCACCGTGACTGGATTTGGAACATAATAACTTAACAGCTAGATGATAAATTGCATTCTTTGCATATTTTCCCCCTTGCTTGATGTTACATATATTTCAAAATAAGATCCCATCATGACATTTACAGCTAATGTTGCACAAAAACACTCCTCTCACCTGCCATCAGAACTGATTTCTAACCAGATAGTGCCAACATAAATCGTAGCAGGTACCACCTAGGTTTATCACAGCTTCAGAGGGACACTACTCTTCTTCTGTCAAACACTTCACAAAGCCATTAACAAATGAACAGTTTAAGAAACCTTTCCAGCAAGCAACATTTCTGACCTTGGTTTAAGGTAGCAAGTTTTAGTCTACTGAAGGTGGTCCCATGCCCAAATGGTGCTGGTACTGGAGTGCAGATGTACACCTGCCATTCCCCGGGCTCCTCCAGGGCTGCTGCACCACAGGATGCTCAAACCTCACCCCGAGCTCAGTTGTGGGACGCAAGATGCAGAAACAGTAACCTCGCACGGCCCAGCACAGCCATCCTTGAAAGCGCCAGAGATCGCTCGGGGGCGAGCACTCTCCACCACTGGCTTTCCCCCTCCTCTCCAGGCCTGTGAACCATCTCGGCTCATTGCCACCAGCTGCACCTGACCATCACGCTGCCCCGTAGAGAAGGCTGAAATAGCACTCACCAGTGGGGAAAATTACTCTGGAGCAGGATCCCAGCTGATGCCCCTCTGCACCAGACAGCTCACGGCTCCCTTGCTGACTGCTCCCCTGTTTATAACCTTCCCCCCAACCGGCACCCCTTCGGCAGGGCCCCGTTGGCCCCGCTCTGATGGGCCAGGTGAGCATGGTCTCTGCAGCTCGCCTTCAGCATCAACGGGCACCATAATTACCACAGCTGCTGCCTGTTGCTGTCAGATGAGCTGCCACGGCCCCTCTGCACATTTGCAGATGCTGCATGATCAAATAGAGTCCTGCTGCACCTTCCTGCTGCTTCTTACGTCAAAAGAAAAAAATGTTGCAGCATAAAGTATAAATAATACTTATCATATTTAAAATGTGACAGATCCCTTATGTGATGCTATTTCTTTGTATCTAAAATGAATTTGCAGATGATCTATATTTTCTACTGACCCTAGGTGTTTTATCATTAAAATACTAGCACTCTTGTTACAATGCCTTCATAATATATTAATATGACTATCTCATCTTCTAGAAAACTGAAATGTAACCTTGGTCTTTTATAAGCTGTAATTTGTCTTTGGGTATTAAAGGAAATATTACAGCTGTATCAAATTATTAACAGCAAAAATGAGCCACAGCCCCTATAGTGCCATTTAAACATAACTGAAAATCTTTGCCCTGTTGGAGATTTTTGGTTCTCAGATAATCAACTTGCTTCCGGCTTCATTCAGAAAGTTAAGAGGTCTTCCCACTTGCTCTGTTGGTGGTCTCACAAGCTGCAGCCCAGCAGCAGAGCATGTCCTGGGGCGATGGGCATCACTGGAGCTGACAGAGAAGTGCCGTTCATACCGAGCAGTGACCCGACTGCAAAGCCACAGCGCATAGTATTATTTTCCCAACTGAGCTCAAGTCCTCTGAAATACCCTAAAGTGGAAACAAAAGCCAAATGATCTGTCATGTTCTTTACTGGACTAATTGTAGTGTCTGCACTTTGAGGTATATGAAATACTGTCAAACCACATTTAATAAACCTGAAGGACAGATATCGTGTAGGTTTTCCTGAACCTGCCTGTTGCCACCCACCAGCTCCCTGCCGTATAGTGCTCTGTGGGCTCCAGTCCTCATCTCAGCCCTGCGCTTTCACCTCCTGCCAAAGACCCCACTGCCACCGACTCCCCGTGAGGTTAGGTTGAACCGACCCCTAATACCCATTAAGCCCTGACTGTGTTAGGATGAGCTGGGTGTCAACGAAACACAGCCTGTGGACTGGGCGAACGCGGTCTCTGGGCAACCTTCTCTTCGGCTGAGCCGGCGGGATCTGCTGGGGGTGTCTGCTGGCTCCCGGCCGGGGGCTCGGACACCTCCAAGGTGCAGCAGGGGCCGCACCTTTGTGATCCCCCATCTTGCATGTCAGTGTTCCTTCTGGCACCAGCACTGACCATTTAGTGCGTGAGAACAAATATTTGAAGCCCTGTAAGTTGATTTTGCGGTACGGTTAAGTGATGGAGAGCCCAAGTACAACTTGCTTTTATTTACACTTTGCTGGCAGCTGGGAACAGCAGAAGGCAATTCCTATCTCAGCAATCTCAGCCCAGCACCGGCAACTGGTTTCCTGGGAGCCATTTCTGTCTGAAGAATTGAGTCTAATCAAGGACCAAGGCAGAGAACACATGCTCCTGCTGCTCGCAGAGCCCGTGCTCCCTCAAGCAGCACCTCTGCACAGAGCCTCGCAAACCAAAGCCGACGGCACACCGCGTTTCTGAAGCTGAACAGAAAAAACAGCAGAAAAAGCTGTTTGCATGCTTTGGTTTTCTTCTAACAGATAACAGAACTTCTCACCTCCTGAGATTCAAAATTATTGAATATACACAAAGATGGATTAGCAGCTATGGTTTAAAAACTCCCTCACTTAAGATTCTGGTCAGATTGCCTCTGTGTTTAGTGTAGGGAACAAGTAAATGATAACCACCTGTCCTTTAAATTAAGGAAGTTGTGCAATTAATCCTGGGAAAGTTAGAAACATGATGAGATACCAAGTATCATCTTCCAACAGTTACTACATAAGCAACAAAATACATCTCTTCTAAGTGCCCAACCTGAAAACAGTTTTTCCATACTCAGCTTTCACACACAATGAGACCTCTATTGTCTTCTTAATTTGATGTTTATGGCATCCTAGCTGAACTGTTTGCTGTTGCAGCCACACTCTGCAGGGAACTGGAAATTGATACAACGCTTGACTGAAGGAATGCCTTTTGGTGATGTGGAAGATTAAGTAGGGATGCCAGGGGAAGGATTTCCCAGGTCTACTGTGTGTTGCAAGGTATGTTGAGGTGTGGGAACTGTATGTCTTCCACAGTCATTTGGATTAGTCCCGAGATATGACCACACCAGAGACCCCTGGTCTTCATTCTTATTCCTGCCATGGACAGAGAATCTTTAATTTCACTCTTGCATTCTGTTAGCCACCATGAAATGTTTCATCATGGCCCAAAGGGTGAAAGCTGTTGTTCCATCTGTGCCTGTAAGCCATGAGAGCACTAGCTTTTGACATAAATAAGCCTGGGTTCAAGATCAACCAGATTCGCAGAATTTTCTGCTTTTACCAATGCCACTAATGCAGACAAGAGGGCTCCAGGCTTACCCCATTGCACCTTAATCAGCAGATTTATGACTTATGCTCCTAAGTATTACAGAACTTACTGTGTGAAAAAGATCCACTTCTGTCATTTGTCCAGTTTGCACGGCAAACAGCTACTTGGTACATAAACTGTATCACTGGCCAGTTGAGCAAGCTAGCACAGTGTTAATCTAGTTTCAGATGCATCCAGGCGATTACACGATAACTCGAGTATTAAGCTACCTTTGTGATTTCAATTACCTACTTTTTATATGCCTGGAAAGTAACTATAAAATTATCAGCATAAAACTAATAAAGCAGAGAGTTCTATAAAAGTGGCAAGTGAGTTATTGCAATTGCTGTAGGCAATGCAACCCACTTCTGCATACAGTCACAGATGGCAAAGGTTTACTCATTGTCTCCATTTTACGTGCCCAGAAAGGAACATCTGAGGGGAGGGTGTCAAGAGGATGGAGCCGGTCTCTTCTCAGTGGTGCCCAGCGACAGGACGAGAGGCAATGGGCACAAACTGAAACACAGGAGGTTCCGGCTCAGCATGCGGGGGCACTTCTTTACTGTGAGGGTGACAGAGCACTGGAACAGGTTGCCCAGAGAGGTTGTGGAGTCTCCCTCCCTGGAGATATTCAAAGCCCGCCTGGATGCCATCCTGCGCAACGTGCTCTAGGTGATCCTGCTCGGCAGGGGGGTTGGACTGGATGATCTTCAGAGGTCCCTTCCAACCCTGCCCGTTTTGTGATTCTGTGATTCTGTGAAGGCAAAACACAAAAGCAATCCTGCTTCCTCTCCAAACACAGTTTCTCCTCTCCCTTATCCCCAGCAGCCAAAAAATCAAATAAGTTTCTTCTGAAGGAGAAGGATCTCAACAGGATCTGCACTGTAAGGTAAAAGAGAGGTTTTTTAACTAAAATTATATTGCAGCTTAGGGCAGAAGTGTAACAGTCTAAAGAAGTAATGAATTTCGGAAAACCAAAATGTAGACATTTTAAGATGTATTTTTATATTTGATAGAACAGGCAAATGTGTTACTTTAGAGATAAGGCAGAAGTTTTCATAACAGGAGATGTTTGCTAGCCACCCTCTGATCTGGTTTAAAAGATGCAGCACCCAAGGGCTCTGCTTGCTTATTAAAAGCATCTGTTTTATTTCCAGAAGAAAAATGAAAACAAAATCACCTCAAAAAATGCATGACACACCTGGGAAGACAGGGTTACTTCAGGCCTGTGAAATGGCAGGGGTCCTGGCTCTACCGCTCACTGGACGTGGCTGCTGCTTACGCCAGCAGTCCTGCTGCCTCCAGTAGCCCTTTCAGCGCACGAGAGGCACGAACTGGAGCACGTCAACAGCGCAGCGCACGCGTGCGGTTTTGGCCTGTGCAAACAAACCCGATCGAGCTGTAAAGTAAAGCTGTAAAGTTCCGGGTGGGAACAAAACCACCCAAAGCCAGCAGATGAGCCCCCGTCCTCCCGAGCGCACGGTGCCTCAGCAGCAGGCAGCGGCAGGGCCGGGGGGCTGGACGCGCCTTCGGGTACGTCGGTACGGGACGGCGCGGGCCGGGGGTGCCCCAAAGCTGACGGCCCCGCGCTTGTGTCTCGGCAGCGTTCGCTGCAGTAAAGGTGTGAGGCACGTGGCGAGCTGAGGTCCAGCCCTGACTTGGCAATGGGCCCGCCGACTTCTCCTCACCGTGCTGCTGCTTCTCCAGCCTCTGAAGGAGAGGTGATGGGCCGGGCTGAGCCCCTGTGGAGGGCGCTTGGAGCTCTGTGCACGAGAAATTGCTGTAAGCGAGCTACCTGTGGCTGTTCTGCGGTCTGACGTGGTGCTTTTCAATGGCGTGCCTGAACACACAGCGTCCTTCCTGGATTTCACAGAGGTGGGGGGATAGAAGGAGAGGCTGTTTTATCACCAGGTATGTTCTTTTTTTCTGCCTCAAACCTTACCCAGCTGGATTCCGAGGAATCGCTTTATTTGCCTGGGATTTCTGAACACCCAGTAAGTCTGTCGCTGACAGAGGGTGCAGTACTTCTGCACGCGGACTGTGCTGTGCACAGTAAGGCCGATATCATCTCTCATCACCTGGCCTGATGTCGTAAGTCTGGCCCCGTGGCTTCCTGACCGATTCGCAGCAGGAGCCAAAGCCTCCCCCCGCGAAGCCCAGGCAAGGCTGGGTGCGCTGTGCCCCTGTCCCAGTGGGACAGCAGACCAGGCTGCTGCACCCTGGGAATGCCGGTGTCTGAGCGGGACCCACACGATTGCCCTCCAGGAATGCATGGCACACATCAGTTTTCGGAAGCATCAGACTTACTGCACCTCTAATGTGGTGGTCACCTGGCTCAACGCCAGGCTGAAGCACGCTCATCTTAACGAGCTGCTTGCTGTGCTGGGGTGAGACCCCTAACTAGGGCAAAACTCCTGCTCCATCATATCTTTTCTTGAACTGACAATGAGGAGAGAGCCTGTACTCTGGGCAACTGTTGCTTAATAATTCATCTGCTTTTTAGATCCCAGTAAGCCCAGTGCAGAGGAAAAGATGGAGAGGTACCTCACTGTCTTCAGATGCGTTTCATCTCCCCTGGCACTTCACAAAATGTGAAGACAGCATACTATGAAAAGCATATTTGAGGACTGAGTTGCCTTTCTTTTCAACAGCCTACTGTCTGCTTTTAATGTTTACTGAGCTTTTGGCTGTAAAATGTGTACCTGCAGCATGCAGCTGAGAGGTTTCTCTTGGTCTGTAGTCACTATCACAAAGGAATTCCTCCTCCAGGCTCCTTTGCCTTCTCTTCTGAGCTCCTCAGAGACCTCTGCTGTGGTCTCTGGCAGCAGACCGAGGGGAAACGGCTTCAGTGAAAGCTCCCGCTGTCGCAACAAAACACCATTGATCAGCCACGCTCTGTGCCAACACCTTTTTGAATCTGGCACTTTTTTAATGCCTGGTTTCTATTTGCATTCAGGTTTCAGGTATCCAGTGTAAAGAAATACCCCCAAGAGTGGTTATGCTTCGTTCCATCCTCTGAGGTGAGTTTGAAACAAGAACCTGCAGCTGAGCAGCCCTGAAAAGAGCAGTCCAGACCCATCTCAGGCCAAGCCTGGCAGGCTCTTTTCCTGCCCTTCAGGTCTGTGTGCAAGGCAGAATAAAATACACTGGAACACCAGCTGAATAGCTAAATGCCTGGCAGAGAGAGCAGAAACTGCTGAGCAGTGCAGCTACCACACGGGCAGTCAGCAGCTGTAGGAGAAAGGCAGCGACATCAAGATGCATCCCAGTGAAAACTGGTAATTGATCGGTTCTGCCAGGACAGACTGAAATGCCATCCTTCGGCGCTGGAGCTGCAGGCAGAGTATTAATGACCAACTGTTACGGATGCTGTTTGCAGAATAATAATGCAGTGCCCTTTCTCCACTAAGCAGATATCTCATTTTCTTCAGAGGGTAAGCGACTCTGTGCAGGCAGAATAAAACAAAACCCACTCAGAAAACTACAGTAAATCCTAACGCTGAGTAAAGTATCCCTCACCTGGGATCAGGCAGCCATTTAGGAGGAGTCCCTGATTTCCTACATTGCTCCTGTATCTGGCTGAAATTCTGGGCACACAGGCGAGTGAGCTGCCAAAGGCTGGTTCAGAGCGTTTGGCACATGGGGACATCCAAATTGCTGGGACAGGCCCTGGGTTAGCCCTCAGTTACATCAATGTAAATTAAGGATGATCCTTTTAACTGAACTGGAGAAGTTCTGGATTTATACCCATGTGCTTACTGGCAGAGCTCGGCCTATTGCAGTGCAAGATCCTAACCTTGCTTTCATCCCCATGGGACATCGGCTTCAGGAAAATACTCCATGCTTCATTTCTCAGTGTTGCAAAACAACTTCATGGATCATATACTTAAGGGAGCATTTCCATCAGCTTCTAGCTAACATTCTCACTCCCACAACACCAAAATGTCAGTGGCTTTAGCCTTTTCAAAACATTTCCTCCAAGAGCACACAAGGAAGAAAGAAGGCAACCCCCTGACTTCTGTTCAGATAAACTCAACCACACATTACCTTTGAGTATGGAGGAAGAGTTACACAAAGCCCCTTTCATTTACCTTTTCTCTGAGCACTTCCTCCTTGATGACTGACATCTGTTTGTTTAATACGGCCGATTCTCTTTTTGCTCGCACATATATCAAGCATGAAGGTTTGCTATAGCTGACGTCAGTGGCATTTTATCAGCATAAAAGCAGACAAAAGTGCAAATACAACTGACAGAAGAGGCAGGTTCTGCAAGCAAAAATATGCATTTGCTGTTACCAAAATGAAACTTACACTTGTCTATTTGCAGCTATATTCCTTTGAAGCATTACAAAACCCCGTGAAAACCTAGATGTTAGAGACTGTATAATCACTTAGAGAGTTAATGTGCATAAACACATATAAAATGATTGTTTGCATTTTTCCTGCACAGTCTTTTTACTGTATAACTGTATAAATCAGACCTATTTTATTTTCACTTGCTAAGCCTTGTTCTCTTTTTGAAGCATCTCATTGAATGAATACATATTTCCAGATCCTCATAGCCTTAAAAACAAATTTACTTGTATTTTCATAGAAATGCCTTCAAGAAATTTTTTCTACAAAGCATATTATTCAAGATAGGACTGGAGGATTTAATGGCTCAGGATATGATTTCCAACCTGTAAGATGACAAATCTGAGTGCAAAATGGCATGTCGTAGAAGAAGAGCATGTCTCAGCAGGAAAACTCAAGGCTCTTATAGGTCCTGTACTGTATCGGTGGTAGCTGCAGTTCTCTGAAGATCATAATCTGTTCTGCCTTGCTCCTGCTGGTACCCAAGAGCATATGGCCGTTCTTGCATGGATGAGACAGCCACAAGTTATGCCCATGCAGAAACCAGGAGAAAAATCAGCCTGATCATTCGAAGCATATGGATCCAACGAGGCTTGAAAGCCAGGCTGAGCAGAGAGGTAAGGCATGCTCGGCTGGTAGTGAACGACCATGTTTCTCAGAAAGGGCGATCCTGCAAAACGTAGGCTGGAAACTGGTGTCTCCCTCACACTAGCTGCAAGCAAAGGCTGGTTTATAGAGAGAGGACAAACCGGAGGGAGAGGTATGGGAGATGTTGCCTCAGTGTTAAGGTCTGAATTTAGCAGCCTCCCATGGGGAAAAATCACAGGCAGGTTAGGGAGAAGTTGCACGGCAGAGAAAAGATGTGCTTGCAAATCTTTTTCTTTTAATCGTAGAGGCTTCCTGCAAAGTCTCTTTGTACTTTATATTGGACATCACGGCAGACACACACTGCCCCAAAGAGTTTGCAAAGCACTAAAAGGGGCAGAAAGCACACATGGAAGTTCCTTGTGTAAGGCCAAAGACTAACGGCAAAAGTGGAATATACACGCAGTGTTTGTTCTTGGCAGCAAAGCCCTGGCCGTGCTGGATGTCGTGCACCCAGAGAGCTGCTTTGCAGGCACGCTGTCTTTTATCCACGATGATGCCTTTGACTGCATTTAGCATGTGGGACTGACTCTCGCTGGGCAGGTATCACCCCTCTTCATGTAAAACAGAGCCTGACAGTTTTTGCTTGCTGCACTTCGGTGAGCGGTGGCCCTCTTGGTTGGCCCATGCATGTTTGCATTTTATTACTGGCCCAGCAGCCCCACGGATGGATGTCCTGCCCTCAAAGATCACGTATGGCATGAGCACCAGCGGTGCTGGGGAAGAAGGACCCCGCGGTGTCCAAAAGTGATCAGCTCTGCTTCCAAAAGGGGAATTCAGAGAGAAAATGCATTACAGCCCTTGGTGCCTGCCAATGACACAAAGGCGCTGGCTGTAATGCAGATGTCTGTCTAACGGGCACTGGTCTAAGACCAGCAAAATACAATTCATACAGGCCACTGAGCAGCTTCTGATGTTAATGGCTTTCGATTACCACTGGCCTGAGTTGCATCTGTATTTTATTAACACCGTTTACAGAGTGAGTAGAATTCCAGATGGAGTATAAAGTACCTTTTTTCGTGTTTTGCCCATAATTGCAAATGCTTAAATTGCACTTGTAGCTGTTTTATGACTTGACATTGACCTTAAACTCTGTGCATTTTCTACAGTGGAACACTGCAATTTCTAGGGAGTAGAAAGGTTATACAGAACTGGTCAATGCTCTGTGCGATGCAAATAGAAATAAAGTCATGAGTGTTTAAATAAATATTTCCGTTTTGTCTTTGGGTGTTTATTGCTTCCCCACATCACTTGAAATGAAATTGTGCTTCACAGTTCAAGCTATGGTTGCTTTACAGATGGCATAAAGACAGTGCTTTAAGACCATTAGAGCCCTGAAGATGTTAGAGCAGTCCAGATGATTTGCATTTCCAAGGGAAAGGCTTTTATTTCTGAACTGTTCAACTAACATAGATCTGAAAATGTACTTTTTTGTCATGAAAATGCCTGTCCCCCGAACTAGAAAAAGACCTACTTCCAGCCCGGAAGTGTCACCTCTCCACCAGCTCCCTGACCTGCCGCACGTTGGGTAGAAATGATGGCGAAGAAGGAAAGGAGCACTGGGGCCGTGGAGCTGCCCTCGGCCTCAGTGGGTAAGGCGGGGGGAAGGAGGCGGCTGGCTCAGCCCCAGCGCAGGGACCAGATGCACCGTCTGCTCTGCACTGCATCTTCCTAGTGGGAAGGCGGCCGCTTCCATTGACAGCTCCGGAGCTGAGGAGCTTTTTTTCAGCTTGCTGCTGGCGGGGAACGCTGTGCCGCCTCGTGAAAGTTTGACTCTGAACTGGGTGTTTTAATGAGGCTCCCTCCCGTCCCCTGTCAGACAGGAGGCACGGTGCCTCCACACCTCAGCTCCCTCCCGCACCTTCCCCTTCAGCGGTGACATCGGGGTGTCGGGAAAGGACGGAAGCGCGGACCACAAACCCTTCGAGGACGGCAGGCATCGGGCTAGCGGCACGCTGTGGGACGTGGCTGCTGGGGCTCGGACACGACCGCCCTTTCGCCTTGTGCGCAGGGCACCTGTGCAGCGCTTCTCGGTAGTGGCACTGTGCTGCTGTGCTAGGTTTGCTTTTGCAGAAGAGGGATACTTGCCTGAGGTCTGACACCGTCGGGTGCCTGGAGGAGCGTGAAGTTCCGGAGGATGCCTTTAGACGTCTCCCCTCCGCGCCCTTTGGCGGTGGCCGCAGCAGGTGCCTTCTGGAGGGGCCGGGCTGCCTGCCTGGCCAGGGATGCGGCAGAGCCAAAGTCAGCCTCGGCGGGAAAAGGGGTGTGTGTGAAAAGAGCACAGAGCGGAAGTCAGGGGAAAAGAGTGCCTCACTGCTCGCAGATACATGATTACTCGTTAAGGCGATTACGAACAAATAAAACGCATCTGCTACTGGGGAAAGAGCATTTCCCCCTTGCCCCATGCTCCCCTCCCCACCTCCAAGCAATCGCCTTACTTACTAGAATTTCAACGCCACTTTTCTTTGAAGTACAACCTGCACCTTAGTTATGTTATTTCCATTCATGCTGTGGAAATAAAACTTATGACGGTGTTGATTTCTCAGATCTGCTCAGAGTCTTTGAAATTTGCATTAGATTATTCTAATCACTTAGCCTCGTTGTATATACTTACACAAGCACTTTTGATGTTTAAACAGAGCAGGCTGTAATGAGATGTGGAGGGGGAAATATATACCCCAAAGAAAAGGAATGCTCTTTTTTTTCTCAGACCACATCTTACTCTAGAAGTTTTCAGATAAAAGAGTGGGTCAGTGCCTTTGGGACCTGAGGGGAAGGACAGTAAGGCTGGAAGCATGGAGGGATTGATCTGCCTTCAGCTGCAGCAGGCAGAGGGAGAGGGGCTGGGTCCCTGCGAGTGTGAGGAAGCTGGTGAGGACCTGTCTGTCTGTGCCCTTCACCACTACCGTAACCTGCGCTCCTGACCATCCTGACACAAGAAATTGTCCCGACTGAACCCTTGATGTCAATACCTATAGACACAAGTTCCTGGGGACTGAGCAAAAAGAGCATCTGCCAGCTCCACTGAGCTCAGTGGGAACACTTGCAGAGACGGCAAAAAGCCCTGGGCCCGTGGGGCGGTTGTGCTAGCTCAGACCCAGCCGTGCAGGCAAGTCCTGCAGCAGCCCTGCTCCTGCGGGCAGGAGGCAGGAGGTCTGGGAAGCACAGCGGCCACACGCCCAACTTAATTCAGTCTCAGGGCTGGGTCCGTTAGATCCAGATCAAGCGGAAACAGAAGCAGCCCTTACACAGCAAATGTACAGGAAAAGGTGATGGGGCGGACCAGGCACAGATCTCTTAAGGACTGAAGAAGAAAAGGAATCTTTCAGTAAGATGCAGGACATTGCCGGTTATCTCATATAGAGTTCAGCTTCACAAAGGCCAGGGGTTATATTTATAGCTGCATGTTAGTACACAAAGAATATTTGCAATTCTTGATACAGTGTAAAGGAGGAATATTCTGGATGACCCTGTTGTTAACATAGTCTTAGAGTGAAATCTGGAGCAAATCAGCCATTAGCCAACAAAATACTCTAAAGACTGTAAAAAACATGGTAAACTGTGTCAACACAGTGTTGATTTTATAACTGGAGATGGTGAAGTCAGTGTGCAATGATCTTAAAAAAAAAAAAAAAAAGCCTGTTCCAAGAAGATACACTTCCATAAACTCAGTGACAGATGAGAGCAGACTTTCTAACTCACACACTGCAACTGATCTATCCACTTAGACATGCAAATGTCGTTTTGAGTAAACCTAACATTTTGAATTGTCACCAGTGAAAACAAGTTTCTGTAAAGGCAAGTTGGATTTTTTCAGCTATCCTAAGCTTGTAAACTATGTAGAGTCAAGGAAAAAAATAAAGAACAAAACTGAAAGATTCTGCTTTACTAGGATTTGGTGACCTAAAGAGCTTATTAAGATAACATTTTCCACTTTACAACCTTTTCACAAGCAAATATTTCCGGTAGCACAGCTCCCTCCCTCCCCAGGTGTACCTCGAATGGGGCAGCCAGGGCCTTTGCCTGGGCTGGAGGAGGAGCGGGCTCACTGCCAGTGCCGGCCAGGCAGGCACCAAGCACACTCCTCCTGCCCTCCATGGATGCAGCAGGAGAAACACCCCCAGAGCTTTCGTTCTAGCTGATTTATTTTGTCCTTATTCCTAACTTGCAAGTTACATGCCTCGCTGCACTGGTAACTTCTTGAGATTCTGTGACCCGCATGAGGCATGGTCAGAGACTAATGGTCCTTCTTCACCTTAAAGGACATGAATTTGCGAAGCGATCAGAAACACCAGGAGATTCATAACTTTTCTCCTGCACAAAAGTATGACAAGACATGGATAGCTCACACAGTAGGAATCATATTTTTTTCTCTCAGCAGTAACTGATTTCAACAACACCAACTTGACTTATGCCAGCTACTGTTGCAGCTCCTTGTCTGTAGAAGGAGAGGGACAAATGCATTTTGATAGCTATCCAACATGAGCAGAAACCTCCAGTGGTGGACAGGTTTGTAATACACTGGGGCTAACGTCTCTTGCTGTAGCCCTCCAAACCTAAATGCGAGCTCCTATCAGTTCTACCCTGAAGTCTCATGGATGCCAATTGTAGCCTTGCAGCTTCGTTGTGATACTAGATCAATTTTCCATCGTGACCGCTGTGACGCTACTCAGATATTCCAGGTGGTGCCTTCTCCCCTCCCTTGCATTTGTGGCAATGACAGTGAGGTACTCTGAAGATCATGTCTGACAGTAAAAGCAGATTTCAGAGATGTTCCTGATTTAAATCCAGAAAATCTGGCTAGGATCTCTGTGAACTCACGCTCCTGATTATTAGCAGAGACTAACAGAATTCTGCACATCGGAGAGGGGAACTGAATATTCCTCCTCAACTTCTTATAACCTAAGGGAGTAGGAAGACTGCTTTATGTTTATGTTCGACAGTGTACACAAAGTGTACAGAGAAATCACACCTCACCTTGCACCTTATCATCCTGCTATTCTTATGGGAGATATTACATTTTTTTCTACAGTTAAAACCTACAAGTTGCTAAAGTTGCTACCATTGTTATATGCTACTCAGACATAAAACATGACTGTTGTTATCAAAACTGTGCTGTGCAGCCAACGGGTGCAAAAGACCTAACTGTGAAGCTCTGGCTCCAGGTTACTTTCTGTTGTTGGTCATGGAGAGGATGAAAGAAACATTTGTATTAGCAGTACTGGTCTAACGCAGACATGTTAAAATTGGGAAGCATTTTCATGTAAAGACCTGTGGTAATTAAGCTTTGAGTTCTAGTTCAATTTTGGAAGCAAGTTTCGAAAACAACAAATACTTATAACAAGGATTAAAAGATGTAGTGAATGGACAAGTGCCTTGAAACAGCTCCCAAAGTTAGCACTGCTCACCTTGCTGCTTCCTGATGACGTCTGGGTTAAGGAAGAGTGAACTGAGTGACTCGCTTGAGCAGTTTCCAAAAGCACTGGTATATTTTCCTAAAACAACCTAAAAAATCCCTTTCCTCTTAAAAAGAAGCATATCAAACATGCACATTTCAGCACGTCTTCCCTGAGGATTTCTCAGTCTAGAAAAAAAAATGGATATTTTTTCCAATTGCCTTCAAAAGGATTGCATCTCTGCCAGGTGGTTCGCATCTGACAGTCAGATATTGCTGATGAGAACCACCAGTTCCTTCAAGGACTTGACACTGCATCCAATTTGTATAGCAAGAGACTATAAAAGGAGGTGACTGCAGCTATTATTTTGTTAGATTTAGTCAAAACATCCCCAGGAGAGGTGGGAGGGCATGCTGGGAATTGTTTGATGAGCCTGCTGGGAGAATAATTATGTGGCCTGCAGTTTGTTCACTTTATCTTCTGTAGCACTTTCTTAGTGCCTTTTGTGTGGTTCGAGCACTCAGCTTTTCGAATTACAGAATCTTTACTGCTATTGTCTCTCCAGCTAATTCCCAGATTATGCGGTCTCAGATGTGCAGTCTGGGCTGCTTCTGTGTTACATGAAGTGTTATAAAATTAAAGTATTTTCTTCAATATTCCCTTTCTTACATGAGATGAAATCTTCTGCAATATAACTGTGATTGAATTACACAGAGTTGCCTGTTCTGATTGTGATGCTTAAACAGACCTTAGGCCAATTTATGCTGTAATCCTGCTGCTTTGAGCAGGATGAATATAAAAACTTGCAACTTCAATACTATTTTTTGGTTAAAATTGCACATATAAACTTTTTTTTTTTTTTTTTTTGGTAATGTGTTACAGCTGAAAAGTTTTCAAGAGCAACCTGGGTACCAGGGAACCAAAAATCTGTTTCAATTTGCTTCAGCAGCTTTTGAAAAAAAAAGTAGGTATGAACCCCTGGAAGACAGTATGTGACAGTATCACCAAAATATTAATTCTGAGTTGACAGGAAAATCGAAAGCTATGCAAGGAATCACGTTAAATCTAGAAGCTGCGCTTATTCAGCTGACTACAAGGGGTCCATGACAGCTGCGGGTGCCTTTTATAAGGCAAGGATGCAGTAAAAAAGGTGGTAACAGCAAACCTGATCCAGCAATCCACCCAGCCAAGAGCAGCCTGACTGCTCCTCACTAGACTGCTCCTGCTCCAACAGACCGGCCCGTGTGTATCCTAAGCCAGCCCCAGTCTCCAGTTTTTTCTGGTGGGTGCAGTACGTGTGCTTTTTTGGCACTCCAGTAGGAAAGCATATACACAGCTGCATGTCCCTTGTCTTAAATAAATTCAGGTGAATACAAAGGAAGGAGGAGAAGAGGAAGTAAAGGATGTAAAAATTACCATATCGGAGCCTTTTGCTTCTGGATGTACAGATTAAAAAAATATTGCTTGTGACTCCAGTGAAATGAGAATCTGCTGTTAGACAGTCTCCTACAATCCATCTTGTTTGTGTTCTTGGGGACTTCGGAAGAACTAGCTTTATGGAAATGGAGCTGAAAAAAAATGGATCATTGGCCAAATCTTAAAAAAAGTTTCCTGGCTATAGAAAGAACATTAGCATTCTCACAAAGAAGGTTCCATAGAAACAAGAAACATATTTTTAAAGCAAAACTCCCTTTGATGTGAATCCTGCGCAAAGCACAAAAAATATAAAAGGGCCTGTGGGATCCTATTTTCTTCTGCACACGCTTCCCAATTCCATTTTTTGTTAATGGGTCACCTGGGATGTGTCTTCTTTCTGGTGACTGAACTAAGGCACCTTAACAGGGCAGCAGTGGTACAAAGGTTTCCTCAAAGACGTGCATGTGCTCTAACCAGTTCCTCAGAGGGGGAAATATTTCTGCTTCCTTTACCCTTCTTTTCTGTTTCTGCACCATGTCTGCTTTACCTTGCAGATACTTGCACAGCAGAAGTGTAACTTGAATTGCCAGCCAGAATCAGCTCCAGCAACCTGCTCCTGACAGAAGCTAGTGCTGGAGAAAACCCAAGAAATTACCTTATGGGCAACAAAGAAATGTCAAGTATGTACAGAAAAAGTTTCTCTTTGTTCCAATCATTAGAAATTGGGCTTAACTCTGAAGCACGAGAACTTATATCCTTTCTAAGTATCTAGTAAACTAAGTTAATCCATACCTTTTTGAATACTGAATATGTGTCAGAGGCCAATTATGGGCTTTGTGTTCCTTATGAGATTTTCTCTTACATTTTTAACTCATTATCTTTTGAGCTGACTTTTATTTTCCATTAAAAAGCCACTATAGCTCAGGATTACATTATTTAAAACTCCAAATTTAATTATCATTGTATCTAACTTCTTTTATATTGAAGCAAGGCTCACTGATCTTCAATTTACAGTGACTAATGAAAGCACAACAAAAAAACTCTAAAAATACTTTGGTAAATAATAGCTAGCTGTAGCAGGATGGCAAATAAAGCTTTTTGTGTTTCGTTTTGTTAGCAGGTTGGACATTTCATCCTTAACCTTCCTCTGAATTCTATTATTTGCCACTGTCCAATTGTCAGGCTTTTTTAGTATCTTCTATACTGATGTACCACTAGCTGCCTTTACCCCAGTTTTGTTGCCTAACGGTCAGCTTTAATTTTAGTTATAACTTTTCATGTGCTTTGGAACACATCTTTAGAAATTGGGAATCTCTCTGTATACGTAAATGTGCCTTCAAGTCAATGTTGCATATATATGTTACTGGCAGTTGGAGCTTCTTCATTTTCAGGCTCACATATTTATGAATTACATCTACTCCTCTTTTATATAGTCCAGTATTGTCACTACTGAAAAATAACAAATGACAAAACTTGTCCTGACAGAAGGAACATATTAGATTGAAATTGGCTAAATACTTTGTCAGCTGTTCATGTCAGCAGCTTCCCAAAATTCTACAAGAATTTCTGTGAGAGAACTGTCTTTCAGAGTAATACTGCCTCACCTGAGTTTTCCTCCCTTTTACAGTCTTTTAAGGTTATTACTACACCAGTATTTTTAAGGCTTTTAGATGTCTCTCAGAAAGTCAACCTTCAACATTCAAGCTTCAAAATTAAGTCTGGTTTTGAGAAATATTGAGAATTGGGGTTGATAGGGTGCTTTCCTTGAGTTTCCTCTAGACTCAGTAATACATTTTTCTAAACTATAGCCATGAAAGTCCGAAATGGAGAGAAAACATGCTGAGACTTCACCGAGTGCAGAACATTTTGAAGTCCCAGCTCAGATTTTTCACTGAGCAAGTCTTGAAGCTTAGCAGCAGCTCCAATAGGTCAGTGGCATGGTAAATCCTCTTTATGTTGCCCATAGCTCTCCTGTGTAGTCAATGGATGCTTACATGTCTATGCTTTCTTTAGTTAAAAGGCTCTTGCAGTCCATCTTGACTCATTATTTCACAAATCTCTGTGTAGTTAGCTGCATTTGCTGTTTTCTTTTATGTTTTAATGATCTAGAAATGACAATTCCAAAACAGTGGCACGAAGTCTGGAGAAAAACAAGAAAAAGCAGCATTTGGGGCAGGGTGAGTCTCATTAAAATTCTTCAAAATTCTGCTTTTCTGCTTATGTCTATCCTGCTGTTCGCTGAAAAGCAGGCCTTGGCTCAAATTTTAAGGAAATATCTTTGATATCTGGTAGGTAATGTATTTGTCATTTCTCACCTTTCCATGTCATTTTTGGAAGGTAAAGAGTAACAAAAGAAGTATGTTACAAATAAATCCCCTGGTGGTGCAAGAATGGTGTTTGAGCCAAGACCACTGGAATAATAACTGTGCCCCATGACAATTGCATTTTGGAAGTCAATTGAGATTTATTTTGTGCACCATGAAGATGTATGCAAGCTGGAATCATTTAAATGCAGGAAAATTTGTACACAAATCAACCAATGAAATGCCCTAAGGCTTTTTTGCCTTTGTAAACTGTAATACAGCAATGACAATAAAATGCTCTCACTGACCTTATGCTTTTTCATATTACTGAGAAAAAACACAAAAGCCATGCAGTTCTGTTAGAAAATGTGCCGAAACCTTAAGGACTATTTAAGGTAGAAATCTTAAGCTTATTTAAGGTTTATTTTAAACAAAAGGAAGCCTCTTTTCTTAAAAAAAAAAAAAGCCTCTGATTAAAGCTCTGATTAAAGCAGAAGTCAGAGAAGGTGATATTTCATTGAGGTAGAACTTTCACATCTTTGGCCTTTATTGCTTTCTTGACTGTTGTCACATCTGCATTGAAACTAGGGGAGCACAAGGTCTTTCTCTAGATATTTCCAAGAAGTCTGAGGACACAAACGAGGGGGCATTTGGCCTGGCATGCAGTACTGGAGAAAAAAACTGGTAGCAAAGGCTAGCTGCAAAAGTTAACTTCCCCAAGGAAAAACACCTCATTTAGCATCACAGTCTAATAGTGATATCACAGTAGACGAAAACTAGACCCTGTCAGCCTTGTAAATTTTCAGCTGCATGGTGCTCAGTGAAACCAATAGGGCAAAAAGGCAAAGAAAAAGAAATGGTACGAGTACTGACAATGGATTTTGCTGTTCCTAACTTGAATCAGATCTCCCCAGAAGGGCTCTACATGGGACAGCTCACCTGCTCTGTAGAACACACTGATGCCAGACCTGCTTCTACAGCGTGATGCCACAGAAGCGCCCAGGAGTCTATCTGGGATGTGTTCAGCAGGCGGTGATGAAGGAGCCAGAGGCTCAGCTTGAAGTGCTTGGCTCTGTAACCTCTTTTTGCTCCCACCTGACATGGAGGTGACTCTTTTCTGGCTGGTGCAATCCCTTCAGCAATATTGGAAGCAGAGCCCAGGCAGGGTGCAGACAGCTTTCTTTTGTGCAAGCTGCTTCTGGAGCATGTGGGGAGGCAACCTGATCTGAATTAGGCAGCCCTGAGCATGGTGCCACATGATCCCCAGGGAAGTGCCTGCGGGAATCTGAAGGCAAAGCTGGCATGGAGAGGTGGGATTTCCAGGTAGGCACCTCCATCCATTCTCCAGAGGCAAAAGGTGTCAGTCTCTTTCTTTCAAAAACTGAGCAGAGGACAAGTCTTTTTTGGCTGAGGGTGGAGAATCACAAACAGTTTGGTGTTCCCTTCAATGCTGGGTGCACTAACTCCATCAGGATCAAGGAGACCTTCATTTAATCCTGCCTTCTCTGCCACAGGGGGACTTGAGCCCACACATTCTCCTCTGTTATTCCTGACAGGCAAGTTTCTTCACCGAAAAAGGAAGAAAAGAAAATAAGGTCAGACTGAGAAATCAAGAAAGGCAAATGACTTTCTTGCCTAGTGATGGGGAGACCATATAGTAAGATTGTTTTTACTGATACTGAACTTCAATTGCATAAACAGAGCAGGGAAAAAGAACCAGAGGTCCCCAGAGAAAGGCCTCTAGCAGGCTGAGCACACATTTTCTTTGTTTTTCTTTCTGATCAAACCCAGCTGGACAATGTTATGAGGATGGTGTGAAGAAGCGTGTGCTGTTGGTTCCCATGCAGTGTTTCTCATGCTTTTAGGTCTATTGGGGGCCAATATTCAAACGCATTCAAATGATGTAAAAATAGAAGAAAAGAAGAATTGCTGTAAGAGAGTGCCAGTTACCTGCAGGTGATAACTGGATACCACTAAATCAAACTCATGTCATACTGTAACTAGGCTACGCTTCACTTCGACAGGCAACCTTTTTATTTGTCAGTTTTTATTTATTTATTTATTTATTTATTTTCAGGTAGTGGATTTTTTTCCATGGTAACTAAGGAACAACTTATAATAGAAGTTTTATCCTTCTTCATTTCAGTATGAATTAACTCCTGAGTCTCTGTGAAGCTTCCCAAGAGCTACCTTTATATGGTGGATTACACCAGAAAGCTCTGATATAGACTTCTTATATGATTAAACACTGCACTCATAAGCAAAGCAACACATCTTCGTTAAAAAGCATTAATAATGAAATTCTATTATGGAAATTAATTCACATTGGCAGAAAAATCAGATTTTATTGCCATCTAACAAGGATTTGCACAGCTGAAATTCTTTCTTCATTTAAAAACAGAAAAGATCACATTTTCTTTCTTGCAAACAATGCCATAGAAATCACCACATCCTCCAGGATAAAGCAACAGACTGCATCGAGATGATGAAATACCATCCACATAGCAAAGAGAAATGTATTTAATCAAAGGTCAAATCAAAAGGAATGGGATGGAAAGATTTCCCACCTGCAGCAGGAGGTAAGTTTAATTATTCCACGCCATTTCTCATCTCATTGGAGGTAACGAGCTCCATGACAATTCAGTGGCAGGCAAGCAGAGATTCTTTCTTCCAAACAGAAAATGATATGAAAAAATTAGCAGTCTAATAACTCCATATTTAACGAAAAAGATACTATTTCCTTTGAGAAGCTACAAAAGTAGATCAAGTTATGTCAGACTAAAAATATGAGCAAAGTAATTTCCAGATCATAAACTTGCCAAAATCTCTGTATTAGGAGCTAAGCTATAAATCCACATTCTCTAAGCTGACACAAGTGGGGATGTGACTGGATGTGTCCTCAAGTCCGCGAGCACGGGACCATGCCCAAGTTCTGCAATTCAGATATAGCCTAGTTCTATAACAGTCGTCTGTGAATAACAGAAGGTGTGGAAAAGGTGGTTTCAGGTGAAGTGAACTGTGAAGTGTGAAATAAGCTTTACAAAAAGAAATGTCTGCTTCAGGAGAGTTTATTTTCAGAATTAGTTTCAACATGCACAGGCTTATACACATAAGTGTCTGTTTATACAGATGTTTATCCTGGCATATTCCAACTTTGGAGACCTAATTGTGATGGCAAAATCAGGAGGCTCATCTCCATGTAGGTAGAAAAGGGTTCCTCTGAAAGGCAATTCAGAAGAGGAGTCCTACTTGGGTGGTTTCTATTCTTTTTTCCAAAAGGCCCTCTCTCTTTTAATTAAAAAAGGATCTTTGCGCACAAAAGAGTGAAGATACTTTAAGTGCTCATTTACAGAATCCCACTATTCATTATTGCCAAGTCATCATGTACCAATTACTGCCCAGCCCAATTCCTTACAAACTTCTATTTATATTTGTATATGTATACACACACACACACTATATAAAATAGACCTTGAAAAAAGATATGCAGCAAAAGAATTTTGTACTGCAGGTTGCAGCTGAAAACACATTCATCACATGGCTTCTTTATTCTTTAGTTCTGCCATTCTTCTCAACAGGGCTTCCTAAGTACTTGGGACTGTATTACCTTCTTTTACCTTTATATTACCTAGTAACATGCCCAGATACTACTTACCAGAGAATACCACTTCCATGACTTTGATTTCTGACAGGATCTACGTTTTTGTGGAGGCTTGCCTACATAATTTAGGAATATCACCTCCAAGAAATATTTAGAAAGGAAGGAAAGAAACGTAGTTTTCAAAAAGCAGATGTTCTTTTGAAATGGAAACCTGACTGGAATAGGCTGCTCAGAGAAAATACAGGCAGTGGTACAAAGTCCTACACACAGAAAATTGGAAGAATTTGCAGTGTAAGTAGAGATTTTAAGTCCTTTGTATCTCCTACAGGAATACGCTTCTTAAAGAAGGTAAGAACTCCAGATGCACTTTTTTCCTGATAGGGATAAAATGAAGTCAAATACAAGGGCACAATATAAAAGCTCTGGAAAGAAATTTTAGGACCTTTAAAAGGTCAGTACTCTTTTTCCCCCACCCTCCCAGAAGAGAATAACATAAAAGAACACATTCTAAATTTCCCCCAAAATTAATTTCCATGTGTCTGTGATACATGAGACAAGAGTCAAGATAACATCATAATTGTGAGGCGAACAGACATTCTATTTTTATAGCAGAAAAATCTAATAGCTTGAGACTTTTTTATTACAGCATTGAATCTTTGGTGTGGTACCAAGCTCTTTCTACCAGTGAACAGCTGATTTAGCGACTATCCAGGCCTTTCCTGCATCCTTTAAATCAAACGTAAAGAAACTTTCAGGATTATTGCTGAAATTTTTTCTATTTAAGGAAAGCAATATTGAATTCTTTTCCCTCTTTTAGAGAATAAATTTTAATAGGTAATTAACTTGAAGTATGATTTTTGACACATTAATGTTACAGTGCTGCCGGCTGCTGTTGCTGCATACACTGCAACTGCTGTAGAGGGAAAAGAGCTGCAGTTGCTCTGTTGGCAGAAGCACTGCAGTAGTGATGACAAACGGGAAATCTTCTCTCATCCAGCTTGCAGAATGTATCAGTGACTGCTGGGCACCTAAGGAGGGATTATGCTCAGATACTTTCCTATGCAATCTCTACCAAATCCAAACCCATCTAACAAAGACAAAAAATGTTATTGTTATTTTTTACCTGATTGGCTATGCCATCGCCAGTCAACCAGCCAGGAACCACAAAATGCTGGCCTGTCTCTCCACCATCTGCTTGATCAGCATTGCAGACTAAGAGGCAGCATGACTTTTTCCCCCCCATCTCTGCATGAAGAACATTGCACATTCTCATGAAGCAAAGCAAATTCTTCAGCAGCTTCCAATACCAGGTTTTACATTACCAAAATTATTCTCTTCTGATAGAACTATTTCTGAGAAGATGGGGGAAAAAAAAAGTGGAGACAGTAAGATCACATTTTCTTTCCTCTAGATTTTTCTTCCAAGGGAACTCAGTATGAAGACGGTGACTTGGTATGGATTGAAGCAGGTTTTCATAAGGACTGTGATTTTGGATATCCCAATCACAGATTTGGCTATAGACACATTAAGTTTTTATACGAAGTGCAAGAATTCCGGGAACATGGGTCTGACTTAACATGATGAAGTGAATGAACTAGCACTTACAGAGCAGCAGGTTTCGTATGTGCATGTTCACTTTCCTATATTCCCCTCTGTTAGCAGACAGATGCATTACTGGCAATGCATTACACTGCGTGGGAAAGCTGATAAGGTGCCTACAACCTACGACTAAAAAGAAATTTCCAACAGTCATGCTTGCAGCACTCATAAAAAAAAGAAGTCCCACACCCCAGGACATGTTACAGCCTACAAAGCCAGCCTTATTTTTGCTCTGTGGCCTGTTCGGCACTGGCGCTGCATGCTGCTTGCCATGGTATCATCCCAGTTTTGTTTTTCCTTAAATGAAAATAAGGGAGCCCAATTTTAGCCTAGGTAATCTGAAGGTAAAACACAAGTCATTGTTCTGGCATTTCTCAGTTCCTGCCTTCACCATTCTGAACCTCTGGCCAGCTGCAATTCAATTTGACAGAGAAAGAAAGGTCTCTGGTATGTTATTTTTCAACATACTTCATGAAAGTAAGTAGTCAGGAAGAAAAGAGAAATGTTATTTGTGCACCTGTTGAGTGTCAGACTTCTTTAGATACTGCGAAAAATATACACTAACTCACCCTGGGGACATGATTCCACAACAAACTGCTCAAGGAACTTCATGTTATTATTATTGAGTTTGATAACAAGAGCTGGTCACAGATCAAAGCTGTACTCTGCTGGGTTTTGTACACAGATAATCTCTGCTTCACACGTTTTGTAAAACACAAATCAACAGATGGTGAGAACGAGAGACAGCAGTGATGAGTAAGGTAGGCAGTACCATTGCACATGGCCTGCTATCAGTGTTTTTTCAAGCATCACCACAAAAGAAAATTTTAAAGGGGGATGAAATCATTTTATTCTCCTTTGTAGGTGGAAAAACATAATCACTTCATGTAGTAAAGTAAAGATGAAGAGACAGAAAATTGCTGCTTTCCTTCTTGTTGAAACCTCACCAAGTACTTTCTGTCCTCCTATGTATTGTATTTGCAGATCTGGGGTGGTTTTGGCTGTTTTCTCTGGTTTTGTACCTCTCTTCTGCTAACTATGGAATAATTCACTTCTGCATCCCTCCTGAAGTCCGTGCATCTGGCTTGAACTGGCAGCCCCATTTCCACAACGATGTGACCTTCAGAGGCAGCACAGCAACAGGACATATCCTGAGAGCCAGCAGCAGTGAAGGGAGCTGAGGCTCCACATCCCTGTTTCCTGCAGTCTGTACCAAGGTGAGAAAGGCTGGAGCCTGCCAGACAGCCAGATCCTACCGAGAACTAAGGAAGCCACAGACACATCCGTGCCAATCCTTGTTCGCGGGCTGCACCTCAGCTGCGGGCGCACCGCGCCCCAGGAGCTGTGAGCGTGCCTGCTCCCCCTGCGGCCCCACGAGCGGGAAGTCTCACAACAAGCCACAGGGCACAGAGATTGTCTCCAGCTGCACTGCCAAAGGAACCTGAATTCACTGAAGCCGTAACTTCCTCATCACCCTGAGCAAGTGTGAGGGCAGGCTACTCTCAAAAGGTGCGGCTGTGTCTCCTTGGCAGCAGTCTGTGCTTGTGTCAGTACAGGGTGACAGCAGAACCGCAGCCCCAGCCTTGTTCATGTTCTCCAGACTTGTATTGTCTTGTGAAAACAAGAGGGAAACTGCAGCCCGTAGCTTGAAGGAGTGCCCTTACACGTTGCCCTCACTTCTGCAGCCCCATGTGTCAGTCCTGTTAAAAACTTCTAAGAGTTGTGTCATAATGTCATACTTTGGATCTTCAGTCCCAGGCCCTGCAACAAGAGGAGGAGCAGGGCTCTCATAACATCTTGTACCTTCCCCAGATTACTCCCCTTCCCCCTGTAGTCATGTTTCCACCTCTATCCTTTTCACCAACAAAAGCATCAACACAGCCTGTAAAATTTCCTTTCTGTCTGAGAATAAAAAGCAATACAAAATGTTCCTTTTTGTTCTGGCCCAAAGCTGACTTCTGTTCTCATCTTGCTAAGGAAACAAACCGCTAAACCAAACAAAAATGAAAGGCATCACACCTTTCTTCCCTAGGGCAACTCGGGTGTCGACTCCTCTCAGACTGATGTCCACCGGGAGAGACAACTGGCTTTGGTGCTTACAGTCCCTCTGGCTAATCACCTCCCTCTGGTGTGGTGTGTCCTATCATCTCCCTTGTGCTTTCAAATGAGAGGGGTTATTTCTTTCACTGTAGGTTACATATAATAAAGATGAATGCAACACAACTAAAGCTTATGCTAAAGAGAGATCACAAAAACTATACTTGGAAAATCCTCAGTAACATCTTCTGTAATTGAAATATCTCTTCTGTACAATGTGGTAAAATAGAGGTTCTATAGTTGAGAGTTTAAGCAATTTCTCATGGTTCCAGAGATTTTTTTTTTTTCAGCAAACCTTGACATTAGCTGGAGGAACATAAAAAAATCTGATTTTTGTTTCATTTTTGAAAGAGTGTCCCTTACCGAAATCATCATTATGGCTCACAAGAAGAATTGGTCTTTGCTCATATTATGCCAGTTTTTAGGATTCCTGAAGTAAGCTCAGGACTGTCAAGGCTTTAACTTCACTCAAATCAGTCTCACTGACATCAAAGTATTCCTATTAACATTAGTGGGAGTTAGACCAGGGTCGATTTTAAAAGGCAAAGAGTTGTGTGAACTTTTGCTTTTAGTAATGAAATAAACTTGAGGATAACAACTGAGGAACACAGTTTAGGCAGTCTTAAAGTTTTAAGTTGTTGAACAAAAATCTTCTCACAGGATTTCAGTTTGTATGGCCTGAGACTGAACAATAGAAAAATACTGTGCAAGCCGGGAGGACTTTCACGCTGACACAATGGTTACATTGGGAATAATGACTGAAACAAGAGCTGCAAAAGCTTGCAGATTCTAGCAGAGGAACTAATTCCAACAATAAGAGGAACCAAAACAGAGGGAACTGAAATAATTAGGTTAGCTTAATTGTAACCATTTCTAAATAACCACAGGCATGGAATTGTTCAGTAATTTTGTGAGAGGAGTAACCTGCGAACAGCAAAAAGCATTCTCTTTTAACATGCACAGCTGGCAAGAGAAGAGGCAACCTGTTCAACACAAACTGATTCATTCTTCCAGTATACTACCTTGAAAATCCAGCCCCTTTTTCTTTGGTAAAGCTCTGGTTCAGGTTTTCATCATCTCACATGTCGACAACTGAAGCTTCCTCTTGTTGGTTTCAACAAATCTACTTGTTCTCCCTGCAAAACCATTTAGCACATTGCAGTAAAAATTGTCTTGCTGACTTATCACCTCTATTGCATGTTCACCTACTCTGCATTCCACACCTACCTCTTTCCTTTCCTACTGCATCAAACAAGCTCTGTACCTTCTATTGCCCACCCCTCTCAAAGCACACGTTGGTCAATACTTGCTTGCAGCTGGCCAGGAAGTGCCAGCTGCTGGTGCTCTCTCAGCACTGCTCCTTCCCCTTTTATCATGTTCCTTTTGCAAAGGAAAAGTCTCCCGTAAAAACAAACAAACAAACAAAAAAACTGCAGAGTCACTTCAACTGTCTTCTTAAGACTTAGTGATGCCTTCCCACGCACATAACACCTGACAGTGACTCCCTTTTTGCTTATTCCAAACTCTCAGGCTCAACTGGACACTACCTTTGGCTTTACACCTGCTCATTTTCCTATCACGTGCTCAGGTTACAAGATCTGCAAGGTGTGGGCTGGGCTTTGATTCCTCAAGTATGTGGCAACTGTAGAAACACTCCGCTACAAGATGAGAGGTCAAGCTTCTCAGAGATGTGTGCCCAAGACCTCAGCTCATGTGAAGCCTGGGACATACGTGGCTTTCTCATGTGCCCCAGAAAGTGCTGAGCCTGTATTTAGTTTTTAAAACATCCCTGGCTTTTCCCTTCAGCTGGGACAAAGTGGTATGCTGCCTGGCCAGCTGTCTCAGGGAAATGGGGAATGGATCGCTGTGATACCCTAGGTTAGAAAGAGATCTGTGAGCAGTCACCTGCTGAGATGCTTCTGGACTGCTCTGTGAGAAGAAACAAAATCCCTAAAAGGACCAGGGACAAAAAGCAACAGTGCCGCACTACCATCCACTTCATTAGGCAGACATATCCAAGATTTGGTTCTTTCTGACTGCCTCCACTCATTAGCTGTGAAACACAGCCAAAGCATTGCAGGGTTTGTTGCAGTGAGAATCTGCTCGTTGCGTTTTTATTCATGAAGAATTGTCATGGAACAACAACTGGAAAAATAAATAGTTGTGTAGCTATACACAGAATAGAGTCTGTGCACCTGGTTTTCTTCTCAAAGACAAACTGCAGTCACCAGTCTTGTCAATGAGGGAGATGGCCACGCTACATGGTGTGACAGCAGGAGCAAAGAGTGACTTCTGTAGGATAGGAAGGACCGGACTTCTGGGCAGCCTCGATTCCTCCCTTTGCAGTCTTTTCAATCTTCTGGGGCACACATTAAGGGCTGATTGTCGATATATAGGAAAATCTGCCACCATGTGAAAGTTTTCACATGACCCAGGGCAGGCTTTCCAATAAAATTCCAGATTTTTACTTTACCCATTCTGATCTTTATTTGTGGAAGACAGCATAGCTGCACAGCAAATCCCTACTCATACATTGTTCACTGACATCAGTAATCTTCAAAGAAAGAGTGCCTTGGAAGGCAGCCTGATGTCTTTTAGAAAGGAAATACTAAACACATGCCACTGAAGACAAAAACACTAGAAAGAGTGTGTGTACATTGCTCAAATGCCATCTTCATTGTAGCTAGTCAGGGACTGACAGCAGACCATGCAACACCGAAATCAGGGAGGAAACAACCAGGTAAATGACAATGTCTGTAGATGTCTACTGGAAAGAAGTAGATTGCAAAATACAGTCTACTTATATAGTCTACTTATGTTCTCTGTGTGCATGTGCACACGCACACACTTGTAAAGCCATATTCTCTACAGAAAGGAAGAGTTAAGCGGGGGTGGGGGAAGGCAATGGAAGGAGCAGAGCAAGGGATCAAGGGATTGTTGCTAAAACGAAAAAGCGATTCAGAAGCAAGAACACGAAGTCCAGCAAGAAAGGACTTGGTCATCAGCTACCTCAGGCCACTTGTCAACAAGCAGTGACAAAATGCTCAATTTCAGCCTGCTCAGAACCCATCTCGTTCCTTTCAGACCGAAAGGAACCGATGGCAGGGGGCATTCACCCATGTTCACCAACTGTGTATGAGCGGGAGGTGCACCCTGTATGGATTTGGCAGAGCCCACAAGATCTCTAGCCCAGAACACTTGCACATCCAGGTCACTGCACAGTGACACACTACTGACAATCAACAAAAAGAAAACCATTTACTTCAGAGATTAGCCCTGGAAAATAGGAATGACCGTCCAGGACCCAATGGCCTATAACAAAAGCAACTTTCATTTTTCAATAGTGGGCTCTTTCACAGAGTAATTAATCTTTTCAGAAGACTTCTAGGCAGCAGACCCTTAGACTCACCTCCCCTTGTCCCTGCTGAACAAGTGTTTCACCAGGTGAGCAGCCCGAGTCATCTGAAAGTGTGCTCTCTCTTGGAAATCAGGGGCTGCTCAGGGTGAGCGGAGGTGGTGGAAGCAAGTCCTTGGAGTGCTGAATCCTGCCTGAACTCTGAAGAGCCATTTCATTTACAATAGCCTCCTCTTCATTTTCTGAGGCTTAAATCATCAATGTGCATTTCTTTTTTATGACCATTTTAACACTGACATTATATTGCAGTGTTAAAATTGGATGTCATTTCAGGAAAACCATAGCCACCCATGAAAGAAAAATATAACAAACAAATAAATAAAGAAGTCAACACGAAAAACTTCTTGGGAATAATACAGATGCATCTGTAAATAATACGAATACAGGTTTAATAGAAAACAGTCACACAGAGATCACTAAAAGTAACTACGAGAAAACTGATAAAGGAAAAATGTGAAGATATACACATTAATACTGAGGAAGAACAAGGACCTTATAATGCAACATGATCAGAAAATATGGATTCTAAGTATACCTCTATAGTAGTGAATTTGGTAACACCTTTATTAACTCATTACTAGAAGTTTCCTTCTTTTCAAATATCTGGCCCAGTAGTTATCGCTTCCAACAAATCTGCTGCTTTCAATGATCCAAATACTAATCAAATCACAGCACTATGGTACTTCACGGAATTGGCCCAAATGATCTGAATAAGTAGTATATGGAAAAGTATTTTGTTACCGAAAGCTCCTTTCCCACATCTTCTTTTAAGTCAGTTTTCCCTTCCACATTTAGCTGGAATTTCTGAAGATAGCTTTCTTTCTTTCTTTGTTAAAACAAACGACAAAATATCCCCTGTAAATTTTCCAAGGCCTTTACCAAAGGATATTTCAGTTGTTTTTTTTTTTTTAAATTTATTTTAAAAGTGCAGTGTTGTCTTCACTTTCTTAAAAGATGAGTGCCTTGGAAAATAAGGCTGAACACCAGGGGGCCTGGTCAGTGCAGTCACATATTTTCAGAGCAGGTTACGATGATGATGATGCTCTAAGGTTATCATCCAGCACAGAAAGCATGCACGTGTGCTTCGTACTGTAGTCCAAGGGGCAACTAGCAGCAGCTCATCGGCTCGTGCAGATCTGCCCGAGGCACAGCCCAAGAACTGTAGCCAGGGCAGGTCGAGGGTCAGTGCCTGGGTGCACACCACAGCTCCCAGGCAGGTTTTGAGTGTTGGGATCTGTGTAGCAAGTGGATTTACTCCTTTATGTCCCACAGAGAGCAGAATCTGTAGCTATGCTTCTGAAATGTTCCACATAAAGTAAAGCGCAATGCTTGGTCAAATTTTGATGTCACTGGGGTCAAGACCACCTTTTGTCACTGTTTCAGTTAGCTTGAGAAGACCTCCAGAACTACTTCTGCTGCATGACCCAGGCTGAGGACTCCAGCATTACTGGCAGCTAATTCCACTTTCTTCTGGTAGCCTGAATGACTGCATTAACCCTGACATTTCTTTCTCACAGTTAGAGGTTGTTTTTTTTTTTTTTTTTCCAGAAAGCTGAATTGCAGAGAGGGCTCTGATTTAAAACGTGGCTACCATTAGGGTAGTGTTTTGGTACAGGAAGATATACCTCTGTAATGTACTACTGTGTAGTGTTTAGTTCTCTGAATAGCCAAGAGGCAGATGGCAGTAAAAAAAGATCAGCTGCATAAACCCAGTAGTGACAAAAAAGGAGCCCTTCTGAGCAATGTTTTCCTCATGCTTTGTGATTTTGCCTGTCACCCAAGACAGGTGTCTTAATAATACAGATGCACTTTAATATGGCATAACCCATGTATTCCAATTGTCCCCCGGAGCTATCCAGGAGGTTGTTAAGAGATACGATCATTAAAAGAGAGTGTCAGTCTCATACAAGACTGAGCATTTGGGAATATCAAGACCTGGGGACTGCCTGAGAGTCTTCCCTGATCCAAAAAGCACAACAGCATCTGACTGCAGAAATGAAATTAAAGAATATCACTTCTGCCCCACTTCTTACTCACCCCCTTGACCATGGGCCTGGCCTGACAGATGAGCTACGTGCCTCCTTTATACACACAAATGGGAATTCAGTGGCTGAGGAAGAGCCCAGAAACGTGTTCTGGCTTGCACTTTGCTAGAAAAAAACTGGGTGCTCCAGGCCTGCACTACTCTCTGCAGCACTTAATGCAACAAGGATGAAGCACTAGCAAACAGCCTGAGGAGAACTAAACAGCCTCTTCACTTTGCTTGGGATATAGGTTTTAACTGTCTGTCCTGGTTTCAGCTGAGATAGTTAATTTTTTTCCTAGTAGCTGGTATGGTGCTGTGTTTTGGATTTAGGATGAGAGTAACACTGAAAACACCTATGTTTAGTTGTTGCAGAGCAGTGCTTACACGAAACAAAGGACTTTCCTGCTTCTCGTGCTGCCCGGCCAGCGAGGAGGCTGGGGGTGCACCAGGAGCTGGGAGGGAACACAGCCAGGACAGGTGACCCAGACTGGCCAAAGGGACATCCCATACCCTACAGTGTCATGCTCAGCAATAACAGCTGGGGTAGTGGGCTGGGGGGTGGCTGCCATTGCTCAGGGACTGGCTGGGCATCAGTTGGGTGGTGGTGAGCAACTGTGTTGTGCATCACTTGCTTTATTTATTTTTTATTTTTGTTTCTCTCTTTTTCTTTTTTCTTATTAAACTGTCCATATCTCAGCCCATGAGTTCTTGCACTTTCCTCCTCTATTTTCTCCCCTAACCTACTGCAGGGGGTTGGTGAGCAAATGGCTGTGTGCTGTTAACTGGGCAGACAGCTAAAGCCACAACACTGTCTTAGGGGGATTCAAAGCTTTGCTGGAAGACAAGATAAAAAGAATCTGTCTGGGATACAGTTAACTGTTTGTATTGGTAGCTCCAACACAAAAAGTTCCCATGCTTTGCAGTGCACAGAACTATTCTGGATCCAAAGAAAATGCAGCGTTGGGAAGAACTTGAGACAAGTCCACCCTAAATAAAATGAGATGAATCATATCCACTGCTCACGCAATTGTTCTCCTACAGCAAGCGCAGCTTTCAAACTCAAAGGTCATCCTTTCTGAGCCTCTAAGTCACATATCGAGAGGGCGTCTGGACAGATCTCTGTTCCTTGGAGTGCCTAGAGAAAAACAAAGACATGACGCTGTAGGAAACAGCCCAGCTGAATATGCAGCTGGGATCCCAGGCAGCTTTCCAGTATTGACCTGTGGTTACTTCCTTTCTCCTATAGTCAGTGGGACTCACCCAGCAGACCTGCCCAGACACTGCCCCACAGCATTTGGGCTGCATGAGAAAAACAGAATAGCTCTCTCTGCTCAGGAAGGAGTCCAAATCAGTTTGAATGCACACAACAAATTACAAGCAGATGTGCAAAGAAATAATATTTAATAATGCATAGCCTGAACTATGGGTTTTGTGAGATTAACAGAACAGGGTGGCAACATCCTGTGGATTCAAATATCTGTTACCAACACATCAGTGCCTGCTAAACAGAGGAAAAGGCAGAGAAGGGATGGTGCCTAAATTTTCATTCTGCAATGACATTCAAAGTATAACTCCTCTCACTGATGTCCAATAATGATTACTAGCCCATGTAAACCAGAATTTTGAACAGAGAACAAGTTGTAGGGTACTGTTTTCGCCTTTGAAAAACAAACAAAAAAAACCAGTTCCCCAGACTGAGCTACTCTGAGTGGTAGCCCCAGCCAAGCTGGCAATTTACCAGAAAAACAACTTTTTCTCCTTAAAGAATATGGTCACAGGACATTTACCCTTGGGAAATATAGTTCGTTGTTTTTGTAACAGATCTGGCAGCACACAGGCAGTCAAAAGGGAATTCTGTAACATGGGGATGAGAAATGGGGATGCCTAAGCAATGTTGCTTCCTTATACTAGTTTGTCCTGAGATATTCTGCACCTTACACTGCCCCATGGATGGTGTAAGAATCTCAGCTTAACTTCGGTCTTCTCACATGTCTGTAAAGTGCTGCAGGGGAAAATGCTTGACAACAGGCATCTACCAAAGGCATTCTCATGACTTGGGGTGATTCCTTGCTTTTGAATGCTGGAAGCAAAGCTACAGAAACATAAAAAAAAGAAGTGGGAGCTATTTTTCACAGAGGCCAAAGCCAAAACAGTTTGCTGGCTGAGACTGAAGAAGAAAGATGCTAATTCTGTGGGCTCAAAGGTTTTTGTGGTTCTCCAGCTTCCCTACGTGACGTTAGCCATGGCTCAAGAGAACTGAGCAGCCACACCTACATCATGAGCTCTGCCAAGAGCTCGAGAGCACTTACTATTATTTGTCACTGCTGGTCCACTGTCATTAATGACAGGGCTGTGCATGATCAGTCAGTAGTACTAATTTGACCTGGATCAGCCATGGTATACTCAGCACATTAGCCAGAGTATTCACCATAGAGTGCTTTTAATGCTGTTTTTGTGAGAACGAACAATACCTGATCTGACATAGAGCATGCTAGTACAACATTAACCTGTTGAACCTACTGCTTTAAAACAAATCTGTATTGCCTGGGTGAGTTTACACTGGATCACTGCTGTGCACCATGTGGCCAGAACCTCTCTGATCCCATCCTAGCAACTCTGAAGTTGGATTTACTATATAGTCAACAGATGGCCTCAGCTGAACTCTTAAAAGTGAATCTGTTCAGTGCATTGCACACCACTTGGTACCCTGTCACTAACTGTATCAGTAGAGAAGTGTATTTCAGTGTCAGCTGGAATTTCCCTAGCCCCTTTCCCTCTTTCTTCAGCAGTAGACAGTATCCCAGTAGGGTGAAAAAGGATGAACATATGGCTAAACCCATTACTGATGTTCTTATAGCATTTAACTTCTGTCCCTGGGCTTGTTTAGACGCTATTTGTGGTGCACCTTCTCTATTTTCCAGCAAGGACCGCTGAGACGGAACATGTATGCAGGCTAAAGCTAAAATAGATCCAGTGAAAAACATGGACACAGTCCAAGGAGGCAAGCATCAAGGGCCAGGAAATATTCTGTGAAAACATCATGCCACATAGGAAGATAAATATGCAGTTGAGAGGCAATGATGCAAGAGTTACGGGAAACAGCAGTTCTAGGACCTGTTACCACAGTTACCTCAAGAAAAGAAAACAGTAATTCACATCATGAAGCAATGCTAATGAAGGGGAGGTTGTTTGTGGTGTGACAAATGCTTGTTAAGATACTCAGTTCACACGATCACAGCCTACAGAAGTTGGCTGCCATCCTTGCAGCCAGGGCGTATAAACAATGGGCAGTTGATTGCAGCTGGTGCGTAATCTCAGGAGCACTAATAAAGCAGCAATATTAGACTCAATAATTAGATGGAAGAATTAGCTTCATTTTGAAGCTAAAGAGCAAATGCAATTTCCAATAAGAAAAGTCAAAAAAAGCAAGTCATGCCATCATTTAAAACATTATGGCTGATGTACAGAATATCAAACGTGGCTGGCCAGCAGGGCAAGGAAAACCACAGGCTTGAATATTGCATTAAGTATCAGATTTCATTTGAAAGACAAGATGGAGGAGAATAGTAATCAGGAAGTTTATTCTCTCAAAGTGGAGCCGTTTCTAAATAGCATCTATAATTTTAAGGAGAGGGTCTCCAGGACAGCAAATCAAGTTTAGAAGCAGACCCCTCTATGTATATCAGTCAGTCCGTTCTAGCCTGCCCAAGCACAGGATTCACAGCATGGAACTTGGTTAAGCCCAAGCAGAGCTGCAAAGAAGAACCATTGAAACCAGCAGCAAATGCACCATAACCTCTTCTTCAAAACCGATGTCAATCCAAAGCCTCTGAGCAGAGTATTGTAAATAACCAAGGTCACTAGACCTGCCCAAACAAACATTCCTGCTTTATATACCCACGCCTTCTGTGATGTCAGGCAGGGTTTTTACTGTAACAGAAGATACAAGTCAGACATTCAAACCCTCACTACGTCACCTGGTACAATTGTTACCTTAGGACCTTAGATGCCTACCAAAGGACTCCATATCAACTGAACAGGATCCAAACAGACTCAAAGTCTTAAATATCACAACCCTCCAACCTGAAAATAGGAGAGGTCAAGAAACAAGTCACAACGGTGTGACAAATATTAAACAGGCTGGAAATAGAATATTAAACCGAATATTCACAGGCTGTAGCTGAGGAAAAACTGAAGTCCCCTAAATGCCAGATATCCTTTGAGGAACTAAGAGCCATTAAGGGTATACTCACAAGACTTCAGCTACTGCATAAGAATCCCAGAACTTGTGAAGCTCTTAAAAATATCAGTTTACAATGGATGTTGTGAGAGTAGGTAGACTCAAAAACCGAAATCTGAAAAAGAAAGTAAAAGTTGTTAATGACACATAAATTTTAAAGTATTACATCCTTGTGCAACCATTACAGCAACAGTTTTGTGCCTCGAAAGGCAGCTTGGGAACAGCAGAACCGATGTAAAATTAATGATTTATAAGATAAGTGAGTAGACACACAAGTGTGCATGGATGGAAAAGAGGTATAGTCTCTGCTCTTGGGCATGGAGCAAATCTTTTGCAACACAAAGTGGATATGCGGTCTGCTCACTACAAAATATCACGAGCGTAGGGAGCGATCACAGTGCACGTTGCAGCACTGGATATAGCACAATGATGATTGGGCAATTCGCTAACTGTGGCAGACATGCCTAGCAGACACTGTTTTCAGGGGCAAGCACTACATCTAGATGCTCTGCTAAAGGCTCTGTGGAACTGTAAATGCTCTGTCAACAGAAAACAGTCTCTCTCCATTGGGCTTTCACCGAGCCAAAACACGCACACTCTAGGGCTGCCTGTGCTTGTCAGGAGTAAGTGCCATAGAGACTGCTCTCTGAGGAGTAAGTAGCTGTCTAAGCAAGGTACGATTTAGTTAGGAATAAAGTATAGTCCAGAGAATTATGGCTTGGTTACTTCCCACTTGGAACATCAGCCACTTCTAGGCATGTTGCCAACAATGCTGGACTCCAAACTAGCTAGTAATTCTTTAATGTGCAAAATATTTACATAGTACTGCTGTACTGCCAGTTCTTGAACTTTGTTGTTCTAAGTTCAGTGTTATCCCAAATATAATTTATTAGAAGAGGTACTCCCATTTACCTCCTGTATTTATTGTGAAGTATCTACAAAAGAGTAATATACAACATCTCAATTTTAGCAGCTCTGGGTACGCGTTGTCTCATCTGAAAGAGGACTAAACCCAAGACAAACTTTCTACTGTCCTTTCAGGTCACTTACATGATTTTTGAAGCACATTTGTTCCAGTTGATCCTGACAAGGTATGACACTAAGGTTTTTAAAAACCTTTCCCAATAGCATTTTATAGCAGAGCTGTCCAAGACATGAAATGGCTCATTAGTGATGCAAAAAGCTTCTAACTCAGTAAAAATGATGCTACAAAACACTTCTTCCCCGCCCTCCCCCCAGAAAATAGCCTCTACACACTTTCTTACTCTTTATCGATCTTTTCTATTTCGAAGTCCATTTATGCAAGATATTTGTCAAAGCTTGTTTACTTGTTTGCAATCCATGGAAATATTATGTGCTATTAAAATCAGGTCAACGCTGATTTAATAATCTCTCTGGGAACTTTTATGTTTAGTATCAATCTCTGCCACTCTCTTGTAACAGTAGCTTTGTTTAAGCTCAGTGCTTGAGGCCAAAAATGAAAGCAAAGCTCTTTGCCCTCGAGACATCCAGAGTAGAGCCTCTCCTACCACCTCTGGAGTGCTTTGCAGCATTGGAAAGAAGGAGAGATGAATGGAAAGAACTAATGGTATGGTAAGGAGACATATTTTGCTTACATAGTTTGGACAGTCCTGCAATTTAAGCCAGAGCAAACCATCTATACCCAAAGTGGGCACAGAGGCAAGAGCATTTGCTTTCAGAACATCAATTTCCAGACTTGGGGTGCAAAGGTCATCTAGAAAGGAAGAAGAAAAGTAAGAGTCTGTTAAAATGTCTCTTGTTACTGCCTAGTGTGAAAAGCTTTTGATGCCTCCTGAGAACTGAGAGACAAGAATCAATTTAGGAGTCTCCCAAATGCGCAAGATTGTGATAGTCTTCCTCACTAAGACATGAGAAAAAAAAGCCACCATTAGCTATGTTGCAGCCACTAAGCAGAACAGAAGAAAGTAAGTTCAGAGGTATAGAAAACAAAACAAAACAAAAAACAAAAAAACACAGTGATGGGGGTGCCTAGAAAGTGGAGACCAGCTACTGACAACTTATGCCAGCCACAGTCAGGTGCCAGTGGGCCTGGCCACCAAGCACAGCCTGGCAATTCCAGACCTGGCAGGAGCTGCTGTGGGGCTGAAGCTGGTGTTTTGCACCACGGAGGTGCACGCTCTTTCCAGATCCCAGCAAGAAAGACACAGCCCAGAAGAGATGCTAGCATGTTCGAAAATCTCATGTCCCTCTGATGCTGGCAACCCTGATATGATGCAGTACCAAGTGGACCCCTGGTCAGGGCACAGCAGGCTGTGCAGGTCCCACCTGTGGTGACGCCCAGTCCCTCTAAGTTCACCAGTATTCTGATAGGGTCTTGCTTGCAAAACATGTTTGTCAGTCGCTGACAGCAATGAAGTCTGGGTTGGGGACTTAGCTTTGAAGAGTCCCTTGAACAATGTGCTCTAGCATTATTAGCCTCTTTAATAAAACCGGAGTTTCTGAACAGGTATGCATAATATTTCAAAAGGACAAGACACTGTGCTGTGTATTGGCTACATGCACATTGATTATGCATCAAATATACATACACTGATTAATTATACTATTGATTAGACACATTCCTGTGATATAAAGGCATACACTTGGATTAGCTGTTATGCAGATCTGCTTGTACAACAGGCTAACAGGCTGCCACTACTGTTGGGAGATGGGTGTGTAGAAACTACAGTTGCCTTCATAGGTTGCCACAGAAGCGAAAAGATTTATGAAATAGCTACAATTCATTAATTAAGCATTATATGTTAACCTGGTTGTCTACTTTGTTGGTGTTTTTTTTTTCCTTACCAAGATTTTAACTGAAGTTAGTGTTGGAAACATTAACTCTTTGCATACCAGGAAACTAGGTTTAACTCTACAAAGCTTATGGGTGGAGTGGCTCTGATTTTTTTTTTCCTGTTCTTACTTTAATAAGGTATCACCTGTTATTGTCAACTGGCTTGTTGTTCTGAGTGAAGAAAATCAGCTGTGTTTCAGTAGTGACCCATTTAAATTATTTACTGGTCCCTGTTACTGCCAGTCCAGTCATGGAAGAACAGCTTTTCTTCAGACATCATTTACCCATGCCCTTGGAAGGGAGAATAGAAGCATGTTTCCCAGCATAACAACAAGGCTACGTAGGCTTCAATGGCCTGGCAACAAAACTCCGGATCCTGTACAAAACTGTCCACAAAAATGTCCGTCCCAACAAGGAAAGGCATAAGTGGTTCAAGCAAAAACCCAGGCAAACTTCTCAACAAAGAGGCTACAAATACAGGGGCAACAGAAGGTGGAGAAAGAATGGTTAAAGATTCAAAAGAAACCTCAATATATTATACACCACTTACTTGTGCCTAAAAACTACATCTGAAGCATCTTTGTAAATAGGCATGTAGTACACAATGAACTCATACAATCATTCATATCATTTGTATAAATGACTGAGACCCTTAGACGGAAAGCTCCGCATACGTGCAACATACACACAGGCTTCAATTTGGTTTAAGTACATCCATTTTTAACTTTTATCATAGCTGGTTTTGGCTGTCTCTCCTAGTCTCGCAGAACTGTTGACTTCTACCCTCTTTCTGTTTTCCCTTTTCTTTATATCTTTAGTCCAGTGTAGTGGATAATCAAATGCATAGTGGAATAAGTGAAATACAGATATCCAAAGCAGTCCAAGCTGGCTATGCTTCAGCAGCTGAATTGTAATTTGTTGAACTCCTGCTGAATTTTGTACAAGAGTATGAAGAAAGCGTGCTTCCTTGCTGAGTAAGGAATGTTTCAGGTGAACCAGATTAACTGTTTATAACACAAAGCAACCAGCATCAGTAACACCTGGGAACATTCAGTTTCTAATGCATCTTGAAAGAAAATGGCTTGAGCTTCAACTGTGAAGTCTATAAGCGAAGCCTTTACAGACACTATCTCAGTTACAGCTTCAGGTATGCAGCTAAATATGCTGGAAGTGAACACAAAATATCTGTGCATCTATAACAGGATTCTGATAAGGTTCTGACCATTTGGCTGTGATGAAGCAACATTTGAAAACATTAGGTAAATGCCCTAGGAAAAGGCTCCCTCTCTGAATGGCTTAATTTTCAATGGGCACAAAAAAGACTCAGCAACTGCAAGAATCTATCTTCAGTATCTGTGTTCCTCTTATACACCTTGGACTGCTGCTGTTTTCTGAAGGTTATATTAGAATAAAGACCCTTTTGGGGGAAAACATTCAAATACCTCAGAGCTTTAAGCAAATACAATGTAGGGCCTCCCTTGGAAGGGAGGGTGTTAGCTGAAAGCAGATATGCAATTAGGAAGGAGCTTATTGAAATACTGAGTATACAACACAGTAGAGTGCAGGATGTTCCAGTTCAGGAAAATAAAATATTATCTACTTCATTAGTCTTTTTCCATTGAATAACAAGAGAAATGCTGTCCTAATGTAGACTATATATACTTCTAAAAAAAAATCCAAACAAACAAAGAACAGTTTTGAAAGCTAGGTCCTTTGTAAATTTTTACCTGGAATGAGATTAAGGAGAGTAAGATTCGCAGGGCTTAAAAGCCAGGAATTCTGTTATGAGTCAATGAATGTTAATGCAGTTTTTTGTCTATAGTTTTTCATTTGATGGTTTTCCCTCTTGGGGATGACTTCTTACTGAGACATCAAACCAGTTTTGACATCTACATTATTGCCAAATTCTAAAGATGGTTAGGGACGTGGTAGACTGACCGTGAAAATGAAAGAGCTGTTTTGTTAAGCAGGAAGAATTTACAAGAAAATGTTCTTAGATTGCTTCCACTTTCTTTGAAATTGCATTAGGGGTCGTTCTATTAGTCTTTGAAAAACATAAAAAGATTGGTACTAATATATGAGCTTTAGAGTACAGCAGATTTCCTGCAGAAATGAATATTCTCTCTCATAATATCAAAGTGTTTCTTCTCTAGCTCCTTTCTTCAGACAACAAGCTAACAAGGTACATTGCACTGACTGGAAAAAAGATCCAAATTTTCCATGTCTGTGCCCTGAAAAAATGTGAGCAAAAGTGTTGTTACTTTACTTAAACTCTGACATGATACAAAGCTTGATGAGTTATCAGCAAAATGCAATATAACAGTAATAGTTGCAAGACAGCAACTCATAGCTCAGGAAAAATCAGAAAGGTAAGTCCATTTGCTTCAGACCACTAGAAAGTCTTTAAGATGATTGTTAAGAACCCGATGGCAGCAGACCACCCGATACATTTGCTTATGAGAGCTTTGTCTCTAGACAATGTAATGGTGCGCAATATCACAAAAAAAGCCTGAAGTTCTTCATAGCTAGAATGAATTTGTCCTCAAAAAAAGGCAGGCATCTAATCAAGCAGGAAGAGTGACGTGCATCTACTAACCAGTTGTCAAGCAATTTTGCTACTCTTACTAACTTCAGAAGCATATTATCATGACTAATTTTGGCCTCATACCATCTGCAAGGCAGCCTGAGCACTTAGCTTCGGTTCTGGCCTGTACAGCATAAAACAACAGATTACCCATTAAACAGTGTAATGATGTGCTAAGAGCATCGGGGAAAACCTACTGTAATATTGGTTTCTTGGAAGTCATTAGAGACTGATGTTTGATTCTGCAGATGTATTGAAATCAGCCAGGCTGCTAACACTAGCCAAGGATCTCGCATGTGTGAGGAATACATTTGACATTGATTTCAGTGAGGGCTAATCTCTCCTTGATCACTCCCACAAGGACTAAAGTTTGCATTTAGTTCTGACAAGAGAACTAAAAGAGAAGCTATCACTAGTACTCTTGGTAATAACAGTTCTACTCACATACTGGGTCAAGTTCATTCCTGAGATAATTCTAGCTGAACCTGTTCAAACTACAACAGGCATTAGTTTAATCCATTAGATTTGCCCATTATCTACTATCTTGGGATATCCTTATATTCTCACCAACCAGCATGAGATGTAACTCACACCATTAGGAAAATAGTTGTTAATATCAGTGACTTCAGCAAAGTGAAAACACATGCTAACTGAATTCCAATGCATGCAAGAAAATGTGCTGGCAATTGCAGCAAATAACACAATGACTGTGCTATTCTCATATTACATTGTCTGTGACAACACAAAGCATAAGGAACAACTGGAAATCTAAAGGAAAATTAAAGATGCACTCCTGAAGAGGAAATCTACAGAACAATCCACAGCACCATTTTACAACAAAAGCACAGACAAACATATGGGAAGTACCAGCAGGTCACTCATATCACCATTTTTCCCATATGCACTGAGAAAAATAATCATAAAGCTCCCTTCATCCATACAAAGGGAGCTCAAAAAGAACTCTGCTCTGGAGAATGAATGAGCCTTTCAACAAGTCATTTGACTACTGCAGAGAAACTTATAATGATGCAAAAAAAAGCTGGCACCAAATACGTATATCCAATTGCCATACTCTACCCTAAACTGAAACTTTAGTGAAAAAAAATTAAAGAATTACAATCTATCTATGCTAGGAAAGGAAAAAAAAACCATATTGTGCAAGAACCTTGTCCAGAAACCTCTCTACTAGCTTTTAAATAAAGCTCAGAGATTTGGCTCACCTGATCACCAGCAGCAAATTTCCTTTAGATAACCTTACATCATGAGAACCAGACCACTCTGAGGTAAAAACACTTTAAAGTTGTCAACACTTTTCCTGCAGTAAAGGCTACAGGAAAATCAAGTTGTACTAGACTTCATCCAATGCATCAAGTGTCCTCATAGGAATTATCTATGTGGAATCAAAGAACCAATACACACTAAACTGAACTCACCCAGGCAATAGAGACGGTCATGCCCCGCCACAGTATTTTCGCACTGTTTTCATGAAGCAATACCAACATCTTTGCTTAGCCAGTTCTGCTCCTCTGTGGCAACCTGCAAACAAACTGCAGAGTGAAGGTGGGTTTACACTCAATAACCCTACCCAGCATAACAGGAGCTAAGAGATGCTGCTTTTCCAAGACAATGCCACGTTCCCCCTTCCCTCCTCCTGTTAGTCTCCCACCGTACTACTGCTGATAATTACCCATCTCTTTACCTCACAGGGCCTAATGAACTTATTTTCAGTGCCCTAGGAGACTCCTTTCTTTCTATAAAACTAGCCACTTCCCTCCCTGACACCCACCTACCCCTTAAATTGTCTTCCTGGTCAAGGTAATTAACTTAAACATAGAGCAACTGTTCTCAGCCTACTTCCTTGATGTTTTCTTCTGTTTGGGGCTTGAAAAGCTTTCCCCTCAGACTAGCATTTTTCTTGCTTCCACAGTAGGTCAACACATAAAAGAAACAGCCAAGACTGCCTCTCTTTACAAACCTTTTTCTTAGGCTATCATGGCCACAGCAAATCTGTCCTCTCGGCTCTTAAATTTGGATACTCTAGTTACTAAGCAGTGCAGCAAGTAAATAAATAAACAAAATTAAAGAAGGAAGCTGTACTCTTTGAGGGACTGCCATGCTGAAATTTTCTCACTTTTATTTCCTTTCTCAGTACTTCATAAGCAAATCTATAGATTCTGGTTTACTCTTGTAGTAAGTCTGTAGTTCATTGTGATACACAGGTCTGTTTAACCAGTTGACAGGAGTGATACAGATAATTCTCTTGTACATCAGAACTTCCCGTTTGGATCAACAAATGCTGTAACCATTATTGCTGCTTGAGTTTCCAAACTACTGCTGCTGTCTTGCAACTCTGGCAAAGTTTACAGAGGTAGCTACAGCCTAGTGAGTTGTTCTCACTCATGCTACCACAACAATCTGCTAGTACTGATAGTCAGAAGAGAGACAGAGAACTCCCAAGTCAGGACACAGCAGTGGACAAGCAAAAAGAACAAAGGGTTCTTATTATCTGCTTTGAGCATCTGTGAAATAGAATAATTGAATCATAGAATGGTCTGGGTTGGAAGGGACCTTAAAGATCATCCAGTTCCAACCCCCTGCCGTGGGCAGACACCTTCCACTAGACCAGGTTACTCAAAGTCCCATCCAAACTGGCTTTGAAAACCCCCAGGGATGGGGCATCCACAGCTTCCTTGGGCAACCTGTTCCAGTGCCTCACCACTCTAATACTGAAGAATGCCTTCCTTTTATCTAGTACAAGTCTACCCCCTTTTAGTTTAAAACCGCTACCCCCTGTCCTGTTGCTACACTCCCTGATAAAAAGTCCCTCCCCAGCTTTCCTGTAGGCCCCTTTAGGTACTCGAAGGCTGCTATTAGGTCTCCCCAAAGCTCTCTCTTCTCCAGGCTGAACAAGCCCAACTCTCTCAGCCTGTCTCCACAGAAGTGCTCCAGCTCTCTGATCATCTAAATCTGTAAATTCAGAGCAGCTGGCAATGTAATATCCACTCTCAGAACACCTTTGGTACCTGAAAACAAGGATCAGCTTTTTTCCATAAAAATAAGCCATATTATACTTCAGTCCTGTTTTGAAGGTGCAGGTATTTAATCTCTGTTGATTTATTCAGCTAACTCTTTCCTTGTTGGCATTTGCTGAGCACATGCACTTGGATACAAAAGTGCTTATTATATTCTAACACATTTCTAGTACTTGTGTTGAAGTGCTTTCTACAAATACAGCAGTATCTCATGTTTTTAATCAAAGACATTTGCATGGCATGACCCACTTAGATCTGCAGCTAATACTGTAAAGTATTTTATTTCTTTTTCAACTATCCAGGCTATGCAATTACTGAATTGCAAGACCACCTATACCACAAAGCACCTACCAAGAAGGATATTGCAAAATCATCATCTCTCAAGACACTTAAGCTGGGCTGAAGAAAGCAATAGTAAAAATGCAGCATGAAACTGGCTGGAAAACAGTTAGGTAAGCATTGCCATCTATAATCTCTCTGACGCTTGGATTATTGCTGAAGTTTAAAATCTGGGATTCAGACAGTGATTATCAGAGCTATACAGGCTTAGCATTTATTCACTTCTAACATGCATCTTCTCAATTCTTGCAAAGGGAATGACATCTAAGGATAACTGCATCTCAGACCTCTTGAAGATACGCACAAACAGTAAAACAGCAAAAGAGTAAAGTAACTTCCAAAAAGGATTCCAGGTCATTTGTTGAGACTGATTGGACATAGCATGAAACATATCTTGTCATATTAGTCATTCCAAGGCCTGTTACCAGAAACATTGCCACTTGATTGCAAGACACTATTCAGCTTTGTCAGATCTTGGTAAACTTAATATAAACACAAAAATCCATCAGCAGGGTGAAGGAAATGAAGTACAAATGCCAGAAGAAGAAACAAATTCTGTGCTGAATACAGAGGAACAGTAGTTATGATCCCATTTTCTTTCATTTTAAATAGCTTTATGTCATCCACTTCCACGATGTGTGCCTTTGCTGGGGAGACTGCATGATTAAAATTAATCTACTTCTGGCCTACAAGGTCTTTTCAGTAATGTATCATTGGAAAGTCTCATTTTGATGATTTACTGCTCTAATGTATCATCACCGAACTGTCATGTCATACAGTTCTATGCTCTCTTACTGTCAGATACTTTGGTGACACAGCCTTCCCGAACGTGCTTCTGGCCAGCAGATGATTTCTAGAAACATGTTCAATGCAACAAATAACAAAGATGAGATGAGGGATGGCTTCTTGTTGTAAAAAGGAAGTCTGATGCTAAAAGTAGTGTTTCGATGCTGTTTCTAGAGCAATATTTTCTCTGTTCCAGTGCTGGTTCTAATTGTTTCTGAGAAAGTAATGGAAGTCCTGTAGGATCAAGACTCTAATCAAGAAATGTGGTAATAATAGAGTTGTTACAGCCAAGGTGGCCTAACACTGTATTCCTCATCTCCTTTCTATTATCCCCCTCTTCTCCACAAGTACAAAGTACACTTTTCTCATAAGGGGCTTCCTCTTTAGAAACGGACAGCTGTTCCTAATCTCTACTAGACTGCAGCTTGCTTCTGCTTCAGAAGTGAGTGCCTGGAAGCTTGCCCATTCCTTTTGCCTGTACCAGCTGGTCTAATGGAGATTTTGCTTTTTCATGCAAACCTTGCCTCTTCCATTCTGTGACAGGAGTTTCAAACAGAGAGGAAAAATGGTAAGGTAAAGCATGTTTTACAGTCCCCACCAAGTTAAAATAATTAAAATGAATATTTAATATTATTGATTTATACGTTCAAATGTAAAAAGCAGGTTTTTTTTTTTTTTATAAGTGTTTTGGCATCTATTATGCAATAAAATAGAACAACTGCTCTCAGTCATTTAAGCACATAAGCTCATTATGTAGTTTCTAATTACAGTCTGTTTTGACAGGCCATGATTACAGAATCAAAGGGACAACTAGTTTTGATCTAATCAAAGTAAATAAAAAAACCTTTCTAAATACCAGGAAAGTGGTACTGAAGCCTGGACAAACATGTTTAGAATAGATCACCTTTAAAACTGGTTGACCAACACCCATACTATTTGTAGCAATTTCAGCAATTAGTTCCAATTGTAGAAAAATAGTTAGATATCTTCTCATTCTCATTGCAGGAGAAAAGTTTTCAAATGACTAAGTATTTCCTGTGAAACAGCACAGACTGCAAAAAATCTTCCAGAAAGTTGCTTAGAGAAGAAATAAGTGGGTCAGCATTCATAGTTTTCTTTTCTGAAAAAAAAAAAAAAATGTAGAACAGTTACCCTGTAAATAGGACAGAATAAGTCAGGCTGGAATTGCACAGCAATCATAAAAGAGAAGAAATATTGATTATCAAGATCTTGGTCAGTGCTTGACAGCTATCATTCAAAACCATTAAATTAGCATCCATTTTGAGAAAGCAGAAGGAGTTTTTCCTATGGGAAACATACTTAGTAAAAATAATATATTATGCATGAATTGTTAAAACTTCACCTAGGGACTCCTAGATGAAGGCTGCTTTGCAAAGAACTGTTTGGGGCACTAATCTGCAACAGTAGCAGTTCTATGCTTGCTAAAAAAAAAAAAAGAAAAAATATAAATATCAGAAAGCACAGAAGTTACTAAGCTAGGTATGGTGACAGAAGTAAAGGATGCTATGCCAGAACTTGCTGAGAAATCTGTGCTACCATTATCCAGCCTCAAACCAGCAGTCTGGCAGGTAGGTGATCCTGGAACGTCATTGCATAGAAATTGAGGACCAGTCNGTCATCTGGTAGAAGGGGGGTGGGGGGGGAAAATCAAGCCAGCATTTGTTGTAGCCAGAAGATAACATGCAGGTTTATCAGTGGAGAGAGTTTCTGTGCCTATGTTTAGACAAAAGAGTTCTTCTAACTTTTCCATATAATCAAAAAGCACATGCAGATATTGCTGTAAACCTTGTAGGTAGAACAGGATCTAGGAGCACTGAAAATAATTTATCTTATAAAAAAAATAAACACCTTATACAGCTGCATTAAGTAAGTGTTCTGCAAGAAGAAATTTCCCTTAGGATTTCCAAGGAAATATGGAATATTAAGCAACAAAGAAAATAGGGCTTCACATCAAGATCATTAAAAACAGTGAAAGAAAAAAAGCCAATTAACTTCAGTGACCTGAGGATCATTAACAAAATACCTAGATTTGATTAGTGTTAAAACAGGGTATGTGGAATAAACCTCTGAGCTGGGAATCACAGAGTGATATAAGCAATAGTTTTGATTTTTAATATCTGGAGATGTTTTCAATTCTTTCAAATACTTGCCATTAAGCTTTTCCTTTATTTTACTTTATTTTTTTCAAGGAAAAAGATGTATTTCCTAACATCTTTTCAGCCAGCTGGCTGCATAC
>VXAL01018762.1:0-11773 GCA_013399475.1 Chauna torquata
GTGGGTTCCTGCACAGGCTGCAGCATGAGTGCTCCAGCATGGTACACCATGGGCTGCAGGGGGACAGCCTGCTCCGCCATGGTCCTCACCATGGGCCGCAGGGGAACTTCTGCTCTGGCACCTGGAGCACCTCCTACCCCTCCTTCTTCGCTGACCTTGGTGTCTGCAGGGCTGCTTCTCACTCTTCTCTCTCCCAGCTGCTGTTGCACAGCAGTTTCTTCCCTTTCTTAACCATGCAGTCACAGAGGCACAACCAGCATCGCTCACTGGCTCAGCTCTGGCCAGTGGCGGGTCCCTTTTGGAGCTGGCTGGAACTGGTTCTTCTTTGACATGGGGCAGCTTCTGGGCTCTTCTCACAGAGGCTACCCCTGCAGCCCCCTCCCCCCCAAACCTTGTCACTTAGGCCCAATACATTTCTCCCCTCCTCCTGAGCAGTGCAGGTGGTAGCCATCAGTGTGAAACCACCACCTATACTACACATTTTAATGGTACAGTGGGACCTCAGTTCAGGACCATCAGTGCTGCTGCAACTGAAATAATGACATGTAAATAAATGGATTATAAAAAATAACCACATAAACTGGTGGAAGAGTGCAGATGAGAGTGAAAAGAAATGTGGGCGAAAGAACATGAAAGAGCAGAAAAGATGGGGAGAAAGAATGGTCTGTGGGCAAAAAAATGAGAAAAGGGAGTAAACAAACGGTAGAAGAGAAACTGAACCCTGGCAGATACTTGTCATTTTGAGATCAGCTGATGCAGTTTCCCACTGCCCGTTCCACTGGCCCAAACAGAGAAAGGGGCACACAGGCTAAGCAAAGCTTTCCCTTGAGCCAGGTAAGAAAACCAGTGCTAATACCATCCTGCCCATCACTGGCTCTCTGTTAACTCTGGTTCCCTGTTTCTGAAATCTTATGAAACATTTAGTAATCTGAATCTGTAAGGCATTCTTAAAGGCAGTGGAATCTCTCTTTAAAGACCCAGCAAAACTGTAACCCCAGCACACTGGTATGCCATCATTCACTAGCCCTTGAGGGGTCATCTTTGACCCACACTAATGTAATCCTGCTAAAACCACCTGTTATGTCTGGGGCACAACTGCCTTCAGAAGTACACTAGTGTCAAATATTTATACATTAAGACAAAATTAAAATACAATTTTAAGGTATTTTTAGAGGAAATCTTTAGCTTCAGTTGTGGCAAAAATGATAGATAAATTTTAAAAGGTTACAAGTAACAGCTTAGAATATTGTGATAGAACATGAAGTCTACAGAGACGTCCCAAGCTCATGCTTTCTAAAGTCGATGGAAAGATTTCTCTGTCTCTCAGAGTGTTGAATCGGTCTGCGAGAGACTGGATGAGATCCAATTGAGGCCCATAGTTACCAGAAGTTGCTACCAACCAATGGCTATTCAGTGAGTCATATTAAGTGAAAAGATGGTTGCAGTAACATGCTTAGTGACCAATGGCTGCAGACACAAACTATTTTTCATTCTTCATAGAGGTCTGGGGTCAGAAGACCAGGAAGGGAAGGGCATGAAGGCAATAATGAATTTATCAGTCCACGTGTGCCCTCCACAGAGGGATCTGGAGGAACAGTCAAGTGAATGCAAACCCGTCAGTGTTTTCTTTAAGGTATTTGAACCAGAGGGTTGCAGGCTGAATTCACTATGTCTCTCAGGCTGACTCCTTTCACCAGCAGTGAACTGCTGCTTTAAAATAAAAATCCAAGGATTGACCTACAACCACTACACTGCCAAATACAACTGAGATTTCTTAGAAACTGCTCACACTCTGTCTTTTGTGTAAAATGCTTCCTAAGATGTCTTTGTGTGGCTATTAGCTATTGTACTTGCTGCACTGTTAATTTTTTTAATGGCAAGTCAAAGTGTTTCCTTGAGATTTTTTCTGAAATCTTTTGTTATGGACCACTCTCAAGCTAAATCGGGGTGGGGTGGTGGTGGTTGTGGTGGTGGGGGTGGGGGGAGTAGTAACAATGAGACTGTTAAGGAATGGGTAACATTCCTTTCTTTCACCCTCACTGAAAATTACTCAGAAGCATATCTTTGAGGGGGCACGGATTTCAGGTAAACCTGAAAGAAGACACTGGAATGAAAACTGGTTAAAATAAAGCACCAAAGTGGTGATTATTTAGCCACTTCCCGTCTTTCAGGGAACACTGAAACATTTTTTCTGATTGGCAAGGCTGGTTAATAGAACTGGACAGAATACATTACCTATAGAAATCATGGAATTTTTAATTTAGGAGGGTTTTAAGCAGAGACCAGGCAAATGTTTGCTAGGAACAATTTAGGTAGTGCTGATCCTATGGTGGAGCAGGGGAATAGACCAGGAGACCTCTTTAGGTTTCCTGTAAATTTATTTTCTATGGTTCTGTGCCTACAAACAGAAAGGACTGTTAGCCAAGAACTTGGGAAGGATATAGTAATGTTTTAAATCCATTTATATACAAACTAAAGTTTAAGAAAATATACATATGAGATGAAGAACTGCAAATGAAAGATGACAGAAAAATAACACACAGGCATTTGAAATGTAGGCCGAAAATAAAACAGGATTCAGTTTGGAAAATGTATGCTAACATAATTGGAGAAATATAATCTGAAATAATATCCTCAGTGGGAAAGGGAAACCTGGAAATCATTTATGTTACAAAGGAGTCTTCTGGCTGATTGAGGACAGCGAATTAGATTGATGTGTTTAGAGTACCACTGTAATGGATGGAACTCAGCTGGGACTTTCAAAGTTTGCTGCTGCTACAGCTGAGGCCCACAAATAAATCCCGCAGCACTCATGGTAACATTCTACCAGCTGATTTATACTTCCATTGAAAATTTGGCTGGAAGTGTTTAGGAATTCATGCTATTTTACAATGTGAAATTAAACTGATCACCTGCCCTGGGAAATAGCACTAGTGTTGAGCCCCTGAAGCTTCACCTGGAGACCAATAGCCAGCTCTAGATATAGTCTGTGGCGATTTGGCTGCACACTGTTTTTCAACAGAGTGAATAAGGTAACAGGTACTCTCCCAATCCTCTCCAATTTATGTATAGTAAGGAAGTCTGAGCAAGTCTTGATTCACTGACATGAGTATACGTTAAAATTCCTGTTGGCTTCTATTGACACAGAATTGCACCAGTAATGGAGAGTCAAAACTTCTGAGATTAGCTGGAAGAAAAAAAACTAGGCAACTAGGTGGGGAAGAATTCAGATGGTGAGATAAATCATACGAAACAGACAGAAGAACTGGTAAACAAAACAAAACCCAACAAAACAAAACTCCAACTGCAAACATCAATGACGTCTTTTTTTTTTTTTCAGTCCTAGCAAATTATTAGACATAGACTCTTTTACCTTGCCTCAGCTACCTGCCACAGCTACCTTCCCTATCTGTCTGTTCACAAAGGGATCTAAAGCCATTGAGTAGCATTCCTTCTCAAGTCAGAGCAGCTAATTTGAACTCTTTGCTTATGCAAGGAACTTTAAATTGTGGGTAAACCGAGTTGACAGAAATACTACACCCCACCTGGTGTACAGATGGCAGCATCTTTTTTGCCTAGTTAGAGTGGAGAACAACACGTTAATTGCAGACTTTTATTTCCTGAAAGTCTGGAAGCAACAATTTTGTTTTAGATTCTTCCTTAAAGCAAAGTTTTCCATTCTGTCAGTAGCACACTCAGCAGCTCCTGCCATAAACACAAGCCCAAGCACAGTATGACTTCATGAAAAAACTTACATCAGCTGATGGCAGCAATGGGCATGTCTGTTTACTCTGTATGAGATCTGCAGACTCCCATACTAAACCTATTTGTACATACATGCAGGGTTTAGATGCCTCTTTACCAGATATAGAGAACAGCTTGGTTCTTTCTGCCTCCAATACTCTCTTTGTGTTGTTTCTTTTTCTGACTGTTCCTGCTGGCTCCTGACAGCTCTTGTCCATTTGGTAGGAAACAGAAGGTAATGTTTCCAAAGGAAGCAACCTACAATCTGAGGAGTCTATCTCCCAGCTCTGTTAAAGATGATAGCCATAGAGTAAACCAATCGCTCCACTTTTCCCTGCTGTTGATACTATTTCTCCATCCAAAGCAAGCTTTAATTAGACCTCCCTGTTTTAACTACATCATGCACTGAGATGAGATCATTGGCTACACTCTGGCAAATGAGGTTGATCTGTGTGGTCCTCCAGCTGTGCAGGGTGCTTTCCTCCATGAAACTCTTCCTGTTCTCTGTGAAAGGGATTTTGTTATCTGATATTTTTTTGCTTTCTCTCACTGTATTTTATGAACACATGGAAAGGATCCGATGGTGGGCTTCAGCAGAATAAACACAGAGAAGCTGTATTGGACAAGGTCATTTATTTGGTTCATTGTGGAGGATCCTATCTGAGGGCCTTCAGTGGTGGAAAATACAGCACCACTACTGGCACAAGCCATGCCAGTTTTCTGCTGAGAAATTTTGGATTGGCAAAGTCTGCCCAGGCAGGGGGCTGAGCCATCTGGGAAGATATAGCTCAAGTCACCCGACTCATGCATTCTCCCCGCCACGGTCTTGTTTACTGAATTCAGCTGAGTTCTTCCAGATTTAACACTAGTGCAAACAAGATCAAACTTGGGCAAAATGCTTTCAGTAGGCTGCAAGGAACAGAAACATGTGAGTGCTCAATTCACTGACCTTCTTTGTAACATTAATATATATACTGGCTGGTGTAAAGTAACACGAATGACTGGCCGGGATCAGCTGTGAAGTACACAGTTGTAAATCCTGATGAAGGGTAGTGATTACTTACTGGTATTTACTTTACCTCTGTTATTTTAGTTGTGCCTTCTAATACATTTCTAAATAATTTCCCTTCTTGCTCTAAAATTTACAGATCTCTTGCACATGTAGACTTTATATGTCCATTCATGTCATCTTTTAACCCATGTAGATATATTTAACTATTCAAAAAAATCACATCTTGTAGCGCATTAGCAATTTTCTGTCTTCTCAGTTTGCTCCATTATTTCAGGCTTTTTCTGTTAAAGCAGTTTCTTGGACTTCATTTGCTGTTCAAGGAGCAAGCATATGGGGATGTACAGTGGAGGACTACAGTATCCTTGCACTTTAACATATTTCTCTACAGTCTATCTGCTACTGTAAAACAGTGTACTGAAAACACATCTCACTTGATCTTCACGGTCACTCCTTGGTCTCTTTCAGTGATGTTTTCCTGGCTTCTGCTTTCTACTGCATATTTGTATTTCCTTTTTTTTTTTTTTTTTTTTTGACACCTGCTCTGCATTTTTCTAAATTCTGTCTTTCCTGGTATTATACATTATATTATAAATATTATATTATTCAGTTTCTTCTGATATGGTATGCAGTCTCTCATGATAATATAAAATTATTTTTTCTGGCTCATATTCTATGCCCTCAGTGGTAATTTTTGTCTTATCCTTATTGGCATTATCTGGAAATTTCAATAATATAGTATTTTCTACATTATATAAAATCTCTCTTAATCTCCAGTCCCTAAATTTGTGTCACAACATGCTTTCCCTGTATCTCTGTGATTTTTATGATACTACTATACCAATTTATGAAGAACTGACTATGCACTACAGAACAAAAAAATGTTGTTTGGACATCGATTGCAAACTTGCAAATGCTTTCAAGTGGATAAAGCACTAAGTTTGACAAATGCTAGAACTATAGTGCTTGCTGGGGAACAAGGACTAGCCAGAGTGCATGAGTGATGGGCTGGTTTGTTGCAACACCTGGGGCTCTCCAGAGAGCAAGGAGTTTGCTTTTCCTTGGATGTTTCGACTTTCTCATGCCCTTCATGGGTAATTATCTAAAAAATGGAGAAAGAATCATGCTGTATTGCATTCAGTGCATACAGCACAATAAAGACTCAAGGTAAAGAGTCCCTATGCACTATACTGAACTTTGCCTGAAGAAAGGTAGTCAGGAAGGACAGAACTCTGTGGTGGACGCACCCAAGAAAAGCATGTAATTCTTTTTTTTTTTTNAGAAACAGTAGCATTTACAAACAATATTTTTTCAGGCAGATTTCCGGAGATATTTTGTATACTCTTTTAATTCATATGTTTGCCAATAAGAAGCAGTACAACTAATAACCACCTCCTACAAACCAGTGGTGTATAAATGAGTCTGAAATGATGGAGTTCTGCTAAGTGCTTGGCTGGCATCAGCGCTCTGCGCCTTGCTGGCCACCATCATGCTGCTAGTGAGGACATGACAGGCAACGGCCCTGCTCACAAGGTATTAAGCAGCCAGTTCAAGACTGGTAACTGAACAAAGTCTACTGAACCCTCACTGGACCACCTATAATTCAGCATTGATTGCAACATTTCCCCTACTTTGCACCCTACTTTTCTCCACTGCTATGATGACAGTTTCTAAAGCTGTGGAAAAACAGAAACACAACAGAAGTGTATTATACACCAGAAGTGATATACAGTTGTGATATACCAGAAGTTCTGATAAGGTTGGGCATTTTAAAGAGGAACGGAAGAGGAATGTGCACATGCAGGCATCTGTTCACAGATGCTTCCGTGATGTACCAGATGCATCTCAGCCCTCTACTTCCATCCTGCTTTTGGAGGCTGGACATTCTCCGTGGCTGGAGTCTGTAAGCAGCAGCCAAACTGGGAATGACTGCAAGAAGTGAAGAGCTGCAGTTTGCTAGGTGATCAGCAAAGGGGAAAAGACTCCAAAAATAACACAGGCAGCTCTTCATTGTCGAAGTTTAAAAAAAAATAAATAAATACAGTGAGAAAAGTAATTTGGGATTATGAACTATTTTGATATTCAGAATCCACAGCAATTCAGCAACATGGGTAAAAATGTTTGTGAACAACTCATAATGTTTGTAATGTAAATATTTCTTTATTAAATGGCATTGCCATTGGAACACTTCTGAATGTAAAAATCTTAATATATATAATGTGTTGGAAGCAAATGTATTTGTTACCTTCAAAATTAGACCCTACTGAATTTCTGGGAAATAAAGCATATAAGATAATTTTGCACCACTTTGTGCTCAGCTAAAGGTACATATTTTTCTTTACATCTTTAATTCCTGTAAGTTTACTACTTTGTAAGAAGCCAGCAGATTTAATATGACCATATTGCTACTCTGGGCACTAGCTTAAAAAGAGAAACATCTAGAAAAGATTTTCTTGAGAAAAAGTTTTTTGTTTCCCATAAGATTGAGGGATGGGGGAATAAACCAAACAACTAAGTCCAAGCATATTCTAATTTCTGCCTTGCTTACCTTATTCATAAGCTCCTCATCTCGATCCAAGAAGCATAGCACAGCCATATCTGTCTGAGAGGCAGTCATCTGCTACAAGAAGGCTCAGAGCTGTTTGTTGCACACATTTTCAGATGAATTCTGATTCACCACTACCACCCGGTGTCCTAGTACAGTATCTTTACTGCATCCAAGGAGCAGTTCCCATGCCCTTGGAGCCTGCTGATCCTGTGCCATCTTCCCTGCTCCTTGACTCTGCCAAAAGTAACTCAGGGTTGCTGTATCTAGCTGTCATAAGTCACAGCTTTACCACTTTATCCACCAGACTGTCAATAAATTGTGCATTGCTGCTGTCTTTTCTGCTCAGACCTAGTTGATCAGTAAGCATTTTAGTCAGTTCAGATATGGTCTCTTCATGGGATTTCTCAGTTTCTGAAAGGCCAATATGTCCTTTTGCCAGCATTTTGGATTGTTTCATCGATGATTGGATTTCCAGGCTGACCTTTTACTTTGCAACACGTTTTTTTTTAAATTAATTTTCAGATTAGCATTAACGTAGCACTGGACTTGTCATTTTCAGGCTTCTGCCTTTCCATGTCTGACCTCTGAGAATCTGACTCCAGCTTTTTTTCATGGATCCCGATCCTTTTCTAAAAATGTTTGAAAGGTGGGGCCATGGGGCTCCTGTAATAAGAATTCATGGGGGGACCTGCTTTGCTAGCATTGCCAGCTTCTGTTGCCTTCTTGTTGGCATTCTCCTGCTAGACTAGATGATAATGCATGAACAATAATGTGGTCACAATCAAGCCCATGAATCTCGTGACATTCTGGCTACATCCTGAATTTCTGAACTTCTGGGCATATTCTTTGGTAATTTTGTTTCAGCTTCCCTTCTTGGTTGTGATTTTGAGCATTGGCTGCATTGGTTTTGGTTTTCATGCCAGAGGGTAAACCCTAGGTTAATGATGTGGTTACCCACTGTGTCTACACAGGTCATTTCTTTTTCTCTTGGCAGTGTTTCTGTCCTTGTCGCTGCAAACCTCAATGCCTGAGCCTTTGCATCTGTTCTCAAACCTGTCTTCACAGAGGCATATGCTAGAGTTTATCTCCTCCAGGTTTTTGCACTATCAGTGTAGAATGCAAATAATTCAACATTGACTGCACAATTCCTGCAGCCTTTATAATTGCCTAGGCTGTACTGAGTCTGCTTCACTGAAGAAGAAAAATCTGAATTAGTCAAGAGTTTGCCTGATATGTCATGTAAGCTTGTCATACAGGAGTCTATTAAGTCTGAAACCACTGCCTTAGAGTGCTTCAGTAACACATACGCAGCACAATAAAAGATATATTTGCTTGACCTTCCATGGTCTTGATTACTGACACCACCATATCTGAAACCACATTATTGCATAAATTAGTATTTCTTTGCTTAAATTATTTGTAAATTACTCTTGGCCAAAAATGTTTTTGTGATGGCCTTTTTCTATTCCTGCTTGACACGAGTGGCATTCTCTGAGAGATTATTTTTATCTTTATTTGTATCCAGTCCAACAGATTTATGACTAGGCTTCCCAAGAACAGCAAAATGTGTCTTGTGTATGCATGGGCCAGGGGCATCTGACTTTTCATTAATCTCTTAATCTGTGCCATTGCAATGACAAGGTTAGAAATCTTACTTGCTTTCAAGTAGTGGCCTTATCCTCTGTGCCCTTTGACTCCTTTAGATTTAGAGTAGCTTTCATCTTCAAGTCAAAATCTGGTGGCCCAGTGCTGAATCTGACATCCACAGTAGTATGTTCACCGTAGACACTGAATCTTCAAGGTGATAAACTGCACTGTTGGAAGCTCTGCCGTCCAGTAGGTGGTTATCTTGAATTTCCATCACTTCTGTGATTTTCAGCATATCCTCAATGCTCAGTGTACATCTTTCAGTGTCTTTTTGAAACTAGCTCAAGATTTTGAGTGGATCAGATGCAATGCTTTTCAAAATTTTTCCTAAATCAAGTCTCAGGAATAAAACAAAATGGAAATGTATAACGATTCATTATCCACACCACATGTCCCTTGGTACAAAGGTTTTTTCCATGGCAAGGAATTGTGTTTGAGTACCAGGTGAAATTCTGATTGGTCTTAGTGACTACAGAGGAATCAGTATGTATACTAATGTCAGTAGTATGTTGCTAATGGTAGCAACCAGCTCCACTAGTGACGTAAATTTTGTGAATATTAATATGGACAAAGGCTAGGTGTTTATGCCATCATGGCATTAAACTTGTCTGATTGTTTCAATTGAGGGTGACTGTTGCACCACTGGTGATGGCAACAACTGTCTGATTGCAGATTGCAGGCTCTCTTTCAGACTCATTATTGAGGACACATCTAATTTCAGGGCAGATTAAAAACATGGACTCTAAGCCCCTACCCCTCTGTGTTTTTGTTTCTTGCAATCAGTGTAGAGTCAGCCAGCTACTCCTATTGTGTATCTTTCCAAAGAATGAAGAAGAAACACATTTAAAAAGGAAAGAGTGACGGGAGAAGCCCAGAACATTGAGGGTATTTATGGACAGGCATGTAAGAATATTTTCTATCTTCTGAACCTGTTTGGGGACTTGAAACAACTAGTCTTTTGCCTAGCATTGCTTCTAAGTCAGCATCTGCAGCAAAACTGTATGAAAAATTGTGTACGTGTCAGTATAAGCAGTGCAGCAAGTATTGGGAAAAATGTGGAGATACAGCATCTGGCGACATATGTTCACTCCTTGTTCCATTTCAGCAGGCAGCACTAATTCCAGTGGTAGAATTTCCTAGGCTCATCCCCTCTGAATGCGTAAAAATGGCTTTGGCATAAGAAGGGCTCGTATCTGGAGAATATCTTCTATACTTACTACTGACGCAAGCGCAAGTTTGCAGTAGACTTCAAGATTGTAGGCATAGCTACAGGTGTACTCATCAAGACAGGCATGAGCTTATTTACGTAACTGTAACTCCATTAGGTGACAACAGAATGGCAGGGACTTGATTTAGCCTGCTAGAATTCAGGATAAGCCATTTTACAAATGGCACCTTCATCAGCACGGTATTTCCATGGCCATAGCAGAAATATGAAGCAGACAGTTTACAGCTGTGCCACTCATTATCTGAAAGCTTCTTTTTNGGATCATTCTGACTACACTTAATGGCCCACTTCTGATAGCTGGAACAGTCAACATGTTTGGCATCAGTGGCTAGTTGTGTCTTCAACTAGATGCTTTCCACGCTGTGGTTGTGCCACAAATGATGGCCTTTCTCCTTATGTTTCTAGGTCATAGGATATGGATTTATACATCTACCTGGCTGTTTGAATGCTGTAGATTTTTGATTTACTCTGGCATACACTAGGGATCATAGAGTAAAAAACTGCAATCTTTCACTATGTTCTATTTTATTTTCTCATCTCTCCTCTTTTAGTTACTCCTTTGAATAGAGGTATCTCCTTTCTCCCATCTTCCTCAGACTAGTTCCTTTCAAGATCCACCATCTTTTTTTATCATTTGTGAAATTTTTATATATTGCAAGCTGAAATACCAGATTGTTATAAAGATTCACTGGAAAAAAAGCATGATTTATCTGCAGCTTCTTCTCTTCCTTCTAATTCTTTTTTTCTCTCACTTGTTCTTTCTTCTTTAATTTCTTCTTAAAAAAAATTGGATTTTCCAGTGGATTTTCTCTAAAGCCATTGCAAACAATCCACTATGCAGACAGCTTTGCAATTTTTTCCTATCAATCTTTGTCTGCATCAGTATTTGGAAGGTAAACAAACCTCACCCTTTGGTTAAACTCAGTGTATGTGGCCACATGAAATTGAAGAAATAGAAAATTGGTACCGTGTCAAATCAAAACCAAAAAGAACATTCAGTTAAAATCTGGAATATGTGGTGGGTACACAGAGAATACAGACTGAACTATACATGCTGCTGGAAATACTCACCCTTGACATCCAAGCCCTCACATACAGGAAATGAACATTTACAGTTACTCTGGTAAGAAACCAAGGCAACTCTGTTGAGGGGTTTGAAAGAGCTAGTCTAGACTTAACCCAGGTCTAGCTTCAACTTGAAATTACTTGGTCTGGATTTACAGACTAAATCTTAATTCAAATCCTCCTGGCTTGTGCCAAAGATAACACTATTAAGAACTGAGGAACATGGTCTGAAAAAGTATGCAATGGTTTATTTTGGCTGATAAGAAACATGTATACATCAGATGAGGAATTCTGTCTCAGTTCTCTGTATGTTCTTACCCAATCTACAGTACAAGAAACTTAAGAATTTTGCTCTCTCTTATTTAGACAACAAATTCCTTACTGCAAAGCAGCAGTAACTACTGTATGTAAGCAACAGAGATGTTCCTACACTCAAGGGATGGTAGATCTAGAATTAAGCTGTGAGAAGAATGCACAAGTGCAAACGTTTGGTATTTGGTAGCAAAGAGCATTCTTTTTTTTTTTTTTTTTT
>VXAL01018762.1:11805-28922 GCA_013399475.1 Chauna torquata
AAAAAGGTTTACCTTTCTTAAAAACCCTTAAAAAGACACAATCCTCTTTCTCGATTTCCTGTATGGTTTTTTTTTTTTTTTTACATGCAGGTGTGTACACAAAATTATTAAAAGAAACACATTTCTTACCATCCAATTCTCTTCTTTCTTGCCTCCAAGAATATAACAATCTATTTTACAGAGTTCTCTGCTCTGTAACCAGACTGTATTATCAGATATCGGTGAGTATTAAAATAAAAACCCAAGAAAGGAGTGAATATGAAAAGAAAATAATTGCTTACAGTATGTAGTAAATTATGGAAATATGGGGCTTTTGATTTTTCAATAGAGAAAAGTCAGATTTTAATTTGGTAGCTTTACACTTTATTTGCATTTACGGACAGACTCACACTGAAACTGGGATTTTTCAGAGAAAATAAAGGTCTTCCAAAAATTTTTGTCTCAGTGAAAATACAAGCATCGAAAATACAGGATGCTTTTGTAGGGTGAGCCTGCAATTTTTTTAATTCATGCAGCTGCAAATATTACACTTAGATTTCTAAAGGAGCAGGAAGTCCTAATTCAATGCCTTAACTCCAGAAAATGCCTCTTTTGATGATGAGTTGTAATTAAATTAAGTTTTTGAAATAACTTTTTTTTGTGCCTGCAAAAGTTTGAAAGCTTATGATTTCTCTCAGAATTTCCAAGAAAAAATGCTGTAGGCAGCCATATATATTAGAGTCTAAAATGGACAAAAGTTGTTTTTACGATATCTTTGTGAATGGCAACACTAGTACCCTACTTTTGCTAACTTTTATTTTATTAGGAATATCAAAATGTATTTGAGAACAACATAAGTCAAATGCTGCAATATCATTAGTTTTTGTAAATCTTAGAAGCCAAAATAATTACTAAGGAGTGTCAAAAAGAGAAAGGCAGCAAAATAAGGACCTGCCAAATTCTCTCTTTTTCTCAGCTGGTAAAAAGTGATGGCCTAGACATAGATAATCAGCTGGCTTTAACCAGGGTCTCATTTAGTCCATGGGCATGAATTTGCTGAAGTGATGTACTCCAAAAGTCCAGATTTTTGTACACTGATATATCTATCTACTTTCCCAGATGCAGAAAGAGTAGCTCTGATACATGTTGTTTGAAAATCTATTTTTGCAGAGATAGCACCCACTTTGTTAAATATTATGATAGTGCCTTTTTTTGTAGCATGCATAATTCAAATACCAGCTGCTTTTCATGCTATATAAAATACCTTTGGCCCAATAACCCATGTTTGTCTTTCTCCAGAGGAATTTTTTTTTTTCCGCTTGTTTTGTCTTTCATTTTCAATATAAACCACCCCGTAACAGTTGCAATTATTGCAAAATATAAACCAAAATATAATTAACTGAGCAGACATTATATCACTAGTATTATTCAATAGTGTTGAGAAAAAGTTGTAAAGTTTTTAATGCTCCAGATCCTGCAAAGTCTTATGCAAGTGATTAATTTCACTATTTGGGAGTTTTCCTGTTGATTTCAGTGAGCCTGCCCATGAAGTGCACTTCAGTAAATGTTCACATTCAAAAGAGAATGCTATACAATGCATGCTGTCTTATCCTACGGCATTTATTAAATCTTAAATTTGTTCTTGGAGTATCACAAAAGGCCACAGAATTTCTATTCTGCAGCACTACTGGTGCAAAATGTTAATATTGCTGTGAAGGCTTGGCTATAGATGCAGTGAAATAGAGGAAGGTTATCAACTGCACAGTTGTTCTCTTTTCCATGGATGTGTTTCATTTATTTAATGTTACACAACCCGCCTAAGATTACCAAGAGTAGCCATGAGGGGAATTTGAATTCTCTATTATGCATTTTGTGCATTTGACATAATTTTTATAGCTTTTTCAATCATTTAATCTTCTTGTCCAATTTCCTGTTTTATTTGGTTGTTCTATAGTGCGAGAGGTGGGAGGAAATGCTTACAACTTGCATTACAAAATGATAAGGAAGACTCAGGAACAGATATGGTACCTGTAATTCTTTTTATTCATTCTACTTCAAAATAAATAATTTTTAAGTTGACTGTGTCCCTTTAAATCAGAAAAAAGGCAGGTCAATTCATTCCACCCAGAGCATGGTGGCTTGAAGCCTACCTTGCTGGAGAGCAAAGGGGACCAAGAAGAAAAACAGTTCCGACAGTACAATTCAGCAAGAGGATGAATGGAAACGGAAGCCCCAGTCTTGGTGTCATTGAGCCAAAGTGTAAAGATTAATTCACCCCAGTCTACCCATACAGTCAATCTCTTACCAGATAAGGCAATTGGAAGAGTTGCTGGAAATTAAGATTTATGTATCAGAGATGACATATGCAAAGGCATTCTGACAATTGCTTGAAGCAACGTTGTATGCAGATCTTGCATGTGACCATTCCCTGAACCCCAACAATGGAAAAGGCCCCTGAAGAGATAGGCCAGGGCAATGTGCTCATGAAGCTCAGATAAGAATGTATCCAGTGACTGACCACAGCTGTTGCCCAGAAAGCTGAACTGCTCTTGACACAAAGGTTACCAGAGGGTGGCCTATCTTCCAGATAAATGGCTATGTCAGCTGCGTGAATCAGCCATCTGTGTAACTGCTCATCCTGACTTAATCAAAAGAGCACAAATGTCCTCTTGAGTTAGCCAGACCAAGATGAGGATGTAGACATGGCTCAGCCCAATATAGAGTACAAAAAACAAACAATGAACAAAAATAACTTTGAAGATGGCAAGGGGTCTGAGCTGGCTGCAAAGCCTGTATTGTTTCTCAGCAACTTAGGATGCCCACCACCATGATGGTGAGCATATTATAGAGACTTTTAATAAGAAACAGGTTTGTATTGTGATTCAGCTGTATACTGTTAGAGTAATTTCTACTTGTATTGTGATTTAAGTACATTGTCATATCATTCTGCTAAATGAAAATCCCATGTAACTTCATATAAGTTCAGGTAAGTAAATCTGGTATTAACATGAAAACCTCCACGTGTGGAACATCTAAAAGCACCTAATTAGAGACTATTGGACTCTGACACCGGGTCAGATGTGCCGAGGGGGGTCCAGGACAGCACAAGTTTCAGCTATCCCTTAGCTTACATCCAAGATCTACTGGAAGGACAAAAGATGCTCACTGTTTTCACTGGGGTTACCATTGGAGCAAAGTACCCACAAATTCACATGCACGATGCAGGCATCCTGTGGTCTCTCTGCACCTCGCACCCAGATCCAAGAGATGTGGTTGCTGAGTGCCCTCACCTTTCTCTTCCCATGACACTTTCTGTCTCAGAGGCCCCACATCTAGATCTAATGTCAATTTCAACTGAAGCTGAACTTAATATACTGCAGCTTTCAATTTATCTAAGAACAGGCTTTTATGTCAGTGCTAAAAGATTTTATCTGAATCTTAATGTGAGATGGCCACATTGCTTTTTCTCAATTATTTATTATTGTATATTATGAGAAGAATTATTTGTGGGGAGGCTGGGATAACTTAGGCTACCACTCTTCCAAGGATAAAGGAAACAATGACAGTATCTCACTACTAAGAAACAACTGAGAAGAAAAAAGCAAATCATTATAAAAGTTATAATTCTATACAAACAGAAGAAACTGTAGGATTAGGATATTAACCTCAAAAATATGCTACCTACAAGAAATAAAGTTAACAAATAACAACCATACCAATACTTTGTTTTAACATAGCGCTTTTCATTAGTATATTTCTAAGTGTTTCCTAAATTAGGTAGAATTATTACATTTTATGGAGGGGGAAGCTGAGATACGAGAATGTGACATGACTTCCATACATCATGGAGCAGACAAGCAGCAAAACTGGGAACACACCTCGGTCTCTGGAGTGCTAACCCTGCATTGGATCCACTGGCAATGCTGTGATCCCCTTCTGCCATCTACAGTATATAGTCTAGCTTCTCTAAGTCAAATTTGTACTCAAGGATCACAGGAAACAACTTATCACATAAAGATCTCAACAGAATGTATCTGTTTACTTGCACTCAGAAATGTCATTCATTCTGATATATGGGGTGCACGTGAAGTTAACACCTTGGGGAAATTACGTAACATCTTACAAATCAAACACTTTCAAGGGAGTTAACAAATGAAACAGATGCAACATTGCATTAAGTAGACACAACATACCATGTGGCAGAGGTACTTCCACACCCCTCCTGACTGCCAGCCGAAGCCACCCTAACTCCTCAGAAGAGAAACCCAGCAGAAGAGGAAGGTGGAATTCTCAGAGGAAGGAGAATGTCTGCCAGCTGTTCTTCACACACCTTTCAAAAAAGTCAGATTAAGGACAAGGGAGACCTTGGCGAGGGGAAGTCTGAGAAGTGAATGGTCTAGAACTATTTCAAAGAAGTTTCTTAAACCTCTGAAATAGCTAGATGAATTCAAAGGACAGTGAAATTAGAAAGTGAAAGGGGTATCCAGGCAATAACTCATGGTCTTATTTATCCCTCACATGCATTAAATAATCTGCAGTTTGCCTCATTCTGAGCTGGCCTATAGGAAAATGTTGTTGATGTTACATTCTAAGTCTTGCATGGTCGGCATCTGTAAAGAAAAGAATCAATTTCACTTTCCTATCTCAGCAGTGTCAGTGTGTTTGTTGAGGCTTTCAAAGGACGGTTTTATAACTAAGGTGTTGGGTTGTTTCCACCAGATAGGCGCTTTGGTCTCCCTCTTACCTTGCTCCAGCCAGAAGGCAGAGTGACATCAGTATTTCCATAACAACAGTAAGGACACAAGGAGACCAAGAGTGCAGGCGTGCATGGAAACTGAGGCATCCTATTTATACATGCCAGCCCTTAAAGTCAGCACTTGCAGCTAGCCTGCCTTTTGCTGATGTGGGAGAGCTGAGACACCAGAAACACCCAGCATGGGACTCTCAATAAATCCTCACACATTTTAGGTGATCAGTAGCCCTGAGGCTGCTTTTAGATGTTTGGCTCTAACCTCCCTGGGACTCAAATACAGTAAGATAAACCTTAATCAGCAATATGATGTTCCACATCATTTTTTAAATCAAATTCAGCTCCCTGTAAATTGCACATTTAACCTAGTTAACTTGTAATTGGAGCTGTAACAAGTTGGATGTGTCCATTACCTTAGTACCTTTTTTTATAATTACATCAATGTAACAGAAGAGCGTCTCTGGTCAAGTAGCACATCTTATCCCTATAATAGCACTGCTGAGATAGGAAAATGTTCCTTCAAAAATGGAGAGTAGAAACCACAGAGCTCTGGTTCATCTCTCCTAAAATCAGAGCCAAAGGCAGTGCTAAATCCAGACTGGAAGACACATCTCCTGATTTACACTCCATTGCCTTAGCCTTATTTCATCCTTCTCTTTCTAGTCCAATCTTCAAATTTGTTACGAAATCACTTCCAGTGGAAGCGATTTATGTATAAAACAAGTAGGGGTCCAGTCTCCACAGCAAGAGGCTCTGACTTAAGCCAAGAACAACCTGTCTGGGTGACATGCAGAAAGTAAGTTCCCACTGCTTTCCATGAGCAGCCACTACATTTGCCGATTGTGAGTGTAGGCTTTTCCTTACCATATCTAAACACAGCAGTGCATATGAGATTTCCCAAAGGAGGTGAGGCAGGCTGGGCCACTCAGAAAAGCTGTGGTGAGACTGTCAGGCATGATGAAGGAAGAGTAGGCAGTGGTGGATACATAGTTTGAGGATGGGAGGTAGACAGGATGTGCACTGTGATTCCCAGCTACCAGCAGAAGATGAGCATATTTAGTTTGGTGTGCACCTGGCTACTTGCCAGAGATAAAAGCGTGCTGTGGCTGAGAACTGGAGATGGCCAGTGTTCACAGAGCAGGCAGGTTTTTGCCACAAACACAAAATCATCTGCTATGCTCTGTCTCTGGCAAAACTGCCACTTTGGATTTGCGTCAGTATTTTGGAACCTGCACCAAATTGCCAAAAATATTCCCTGTTCTTCCATGTTGATGTTTTAAAACTATTTTGGTGAATATGAGCACTGGTTACAGCGGTGTAAACCAGGTTACAAAAGAATGGCCATTTGTATTCAATGCAGACTAAAAAGCAATGGGAATCCATGGGAAAAATGAGGCTATAATAGTGTGGGTGGCAGATTTAGAGTGCGCTGCATGTGACTACGATGCAAGATTTGCAACAGCACTTGCTTAGGGGAAAAAAACTCAGTACAACGCTGAACACCGGGGATGACAGGGGGAGTTAGGAATTTTAGGGCGGTTGAGTGTCTGTAATCATGTAATAGTTCAAGCTCCCTTGAAGGCTAATTTAATGAGTCCAGATAATTCAAGGCGTAAGTAATGAGTTACCGAAAATGCTTTCCAGTGGTCCAGTTCAGCAGTGGCCAAAGTTACTGTCATTTAGTGTTGGCCTTGGCTCATTTCCCCCTAGACAGGCACTTAGAAGCAGGCACACGAACACATAATACAGCAGTTCCTCTAGAGAGATTAACAAATATTTAAGCATGGGATGTTCAAACGTGCTCGCGAGAGCTGGGGGTCGTACTGCCACTCTATTTTCTGTCTTTTGGCTGCTTCCGTAATCTCATCCCGCTCTCCAGAGCTGCGAGTCCAAAACCTTAACCGTCGCTCCTCGGCCTGGCCCAGGCTGCCCGAGACACCCCACCACGCAGCTCAACGCCCAGCCTCCCCGTCCCCCGCGGGGCCGCCTCGGCTGCAGCCCGCCACCTTGCCAGCTCTCCCCCCGCGCGGGGCTACGACCGCCCACGGCTCCGCTCAGCGGCCTGCGGAGCCCCCGAGCCGGGCAGGAGGCACCCGTCGAGCGGGGACCGAGCGTGCCGCTTCCCCGCNGTTCTCCCCCCGCGCCGATGGCTCTTGCGCAGGCACCGACGGACGGGCTTGACCCTGCCCGCGCTCCATCCGGCGCGGGGGGTTGTGGGTAAGGCAAGATGGCGGCCGTGGCTCGCTGGTCTCGGTCTCCCCGCGGCCTGTTGCTGCCAAGGGCAGGTGAGTGTCATCGCCACCGCGGGCTGGAGCCGGGAGCCAGGCCGCCCTGGTGCTCTCTGCCCCGGGGGCCTGAGCCGGGCCAGGGCGGGGGCTCGGTCAGCCGCGGCCTTTGCGTTGCCTGTAGCGGGGCGGCCGCCTCCGGGCGGGGGTTGCCTGGCAGCTCCGCACCGGTCCGCCTGCGCGCTTCGAGCGGAGGTCTGTGGGCTGTGCGGTGCGGTGCGGGGCCAGCCCGCTGCCCGTCGGCCGCTCTTTTCTCGCTGCGGCGCTCTCGGAGTAGAGCTGAAGGAGGGAGCTCGCAGGGCTGCGTCTGGAGAGCAGCTGGCCACAGCGGGCGTTGGAGGCAGAAACGGTCGGATTTCTGCTTTCCCTGTCTTTACTGCACTGTACTTTGTAGCTCAGAGGGCTGGATGGGATTGGCTCAGGCTACCAGGATAGCTGCACAGTAGAGGTTTTTTTTGTTTTGTTTTGTTTTTTTGTTTGTTTTGTTTTTTGTTTTTTTGTTTGTTTGTTTTTCTTCAACTGGGACTATCAGCATCTCAGCAAGTGAAAGGCTATCTTGAAGGCTAATAGTTTAGATTCCTTTAATGTTTTGTTAGGTAATTGAGAGTTTGGCCAAGGTCTGTAAGCATGCTTAGGCATCCAAGTTATATTTCAAGCTTGGATGTGGGCTTTTGGTACCAAAATGGAACCAGTTTTAATTACGTAGATTCAGTTTCTGCTCCTCTGTTGTGAAAAGTGGGACATGGCAAACAGATTTTGTTGGGTAATAGAGGTGTGGAAGGAGTTTAACATATTTTTAATTGCCGTAACATGTCTTTTCAAGAGAAACGTGGTTGTGGTTTACTGTTGATGTTTGAAGTTTAATTCAAATCAGTATTCATAAACTGCTTCAGATAAGGATTGTAAAAATCACTTTCCAGTGCCGAATAGAGTCTGGTTAGTGAGGAAGATGGAATCCTGTTGTTCTGGGGAAAGAATCCCTGGGCAAGTCTGAGTTATACCTGTGCACAAGACAAAAAGCTTTAAGCAGTGCTGCTTAGTCTGAAAATGTTAACATGGGTTATGAAAACTGTATGGGTCTCTTAAGTTATGTTGTCCTGAGTTACTAAATGTTTCAGTTTGGCAGACCTTCACACCATACAGAAGGCCCTTTACTGGTTGTTAATCTAGTGTGAGTTGTTAATCTCTTGCTTGCTTTTAGTCTCATGGATATCCTTAAAACTGAACTTTGGTTTTTTTTTTTTTTTGGTAATGTAGTAGTATGGGCATGTGGCCGTAGATGGTGATAAATTGTGACAGATTTTGTATCATCATGGAGCAAGAAAAGATGTACACCACTAAAGAGCTTGCAGTGTAAGGCAAGCAGCAATGGGTGTGTACACATAGGTGGGAGAATACAAGACAATAACTAGGTACTATTTGCTAATGTGACAGTGACAGCATCATGAATAGCCTGTCATCAATATTTTTTTTGCAGAAATAACAGCTAAGAAGCAATGCAGTAGTTGGAAGACATGTAGAAGTTTTTCAGATTGATTTTCTTGTCCTTCTTATGTGGGTTGATCTATTTAATGATATTTTAAAAGGTGCTCACGGTAGACTAGAATCTTGTTGCTTTTAGATTTTGTGTTGTAAGGACTGAAATGTTCCTAGTGAGCAGTAAGAGATATAGTGTTAGTTAATTTTGTAAATAGGATATGGTATTATTATTTTTTTTTTTTAACAAGCCTTTAGAAAGGGAAGTGTAAGTGAACAAAGTATTGAGAAGGACTATGGGTCATCAGGCTTTCTGTTTTACTGTTTTACCATCTCAGCACACTATGCAGCTTTTTGGCATAATTAAAGGAATCCACCTGGTTGTAAAGAACCCAGTCATTTTTCTTTGGGTTTGCTTTTCCTAAAAATAAGTTTTTTTTTAAACAACAACAACAACAACAAAAATCTGGTTATTGGAACACTACAAGAATGAAGGCAACAAGTTCATCCAACTGTCTGCCTCAGTATTATCCTTTACACTTATACTTGTACTGGGCTTAGTTGTTCTCCACTTTCCAGGCACCATTACATTGCTACAGGCTTTATTCTGTACAGAGTATTCAGTATACACTCCTGTTTACAGATGCAAGTTTGCTTTGTTGTTTAAAAGAATACAGAAAAAAAAAAAAAAGCAAGCCCCCTCCCCAAGTTTTTTTAAGCATAAGAACTTAAAATTTTTTAGTCTGAGAGTTCAATTATTATTGAAAAGCCAGAATAATTGCATAATATAATGCTCTTAGAAATTAGTGACACAAAATTTTATAAAACTTTTAATGAACTGAGGCATTTATAAAAATACACATAGGCTGTATATTTGTATATTTTGTGTCAGATAACATTGTAATGATAGCGTGGTAATTCGTTTTAAGATATACTGTATTAGAAATCCACTGAAATGACTGCCTTGGCTGTAATTCTCCAGAAGTGAACACAAAGACTTTAGAGGGCAGTGTTGAATTAACTGTGTGGTGGAAAAAGGAGAGAGTGAAGATAAGTGGTGAATATGGCAGTGATGAATTGGCATGTTCCTTAGAATTCAGTCTGAGATATTGTGAAGTTTAATATGAACCTACTGCATCACATTAAAAACCTGACATGCAGTTTTAAGATATAAATTGGATGCCACAGGAGTGTGTACTTCCATTAAACTCTAGCAGATCTTTGAGAAGCTCTACAGTTGGTTTGTGGTGTTTTTATTTGTTTGTGGTGTTTTTATTTGTTTGTGGTGTTTTTATTTGTTTGTGGTGGTTTTTTTTGTTTTTCCCATATGTTTTCTGAATGGGTGCTTATCACAGGGTATATTTTCCTTCTTTCTTATTTAGTTTGAAGGTCTGTGCTTCAGTAATGGAGAGGCCCTGCATATCTGCGACTTTGAGACAGATGCCATGACCAATATAACTTCCTGAGATTGGACCTTTTTTTGTGTAGAACAGTTGCTTAGGAAGTCAAATACCTACTTGAAGTTTGTATAGTTAATATCTTATTTTGTCCTGTTTCTATCAGCCAGTTGGCGTACAGTTTCTAAGCATATTAGATTAATTTGATAAGTCCAAATCATGGAATCATTTAGGTTGGAAAAGACCTCTAAGATAATCAAGTCCAACTGTTAACCTAGCACTTCCAAGGCTACCACTAAACCATGTCCCTAAGCACCACATCTACATGTCTTTTGAATACCTCCAGGGATGGTGACTCAACCATTTCCCTGGGCAGCCTGTTCCAAGGCTTCACAACCCTTTCAGTGAAGACATTTTTCTTAATATCTGACCTAAACCTCCCCTTGCACAACTTGAGGCCATTTCTTCTTGCCTTATCACTTCTTGTTTGGGAGAAGAGACTGACCTCCACCTTGCTACAGCCTCCTTTAAGGTAGTTGTGTAGAGCGATAAGGTCTCCCCTGAGCCTCCTTTTCTCCAGGCTAAACAACCCCAGCTCCCTCAGCTGCTCCTCATAAGACTTGTTCTCCAGACCCCTCACCAGCTTCGTTGCCCTTCTTTGTATGTTTGTGCTTTATTTAGTTAAGTTGGTGTCAAGCTGCCTTGGAGATGTGGCATCTTTATTCTTCCAATTTGTAGGGTATGGAGAGAGGAGGGATAGATGAACTTTTGGGCACAGATGCACCTTCAAGCACTGAAGTCTTGCTGGATTTTCTGGTTTGAATTTTATCAGCTGATCTAATAAAATATAATTTATTTCCAAGCATATCTTGTCCTTTTTATCTTCTTAACATTGTGGCTACAGCATCTGTGCCACTGTCTTAACTGACAGTACCTAACTGTATCTGGATAAAATTATCTCCTTCAGTGTACAAGTGGGATTTTTTTTTTTAATTTCCTAATGCATGTTATTCTGATATCAAACACTGGTCTTCTTGTTTTCACTATGGTTCTTGTTACTTAGCTTTATGTGGGGAAGATGAAACTTGCTTATCCAGAAAATGCTTATGGCCGTGATTTGTTAAAAGTTGGAAGGTCAGTTACTGGTTTTCTTCTCGTTTTTCAATGACAGCTGCTACAGTCTGCTCTTTTTAACAGCAGGATGTCTGTAGTATGTTTATGAACTCAACATTTCATCTGTTCCTTTCTTTTTATGAGCATGAAGTTGTAGTAACATTAAACACTTTTAGTTTCAAAAATCTCTTACAAGCAGATTCCTCGTTCCTTTTGGCTAACTTGATTGGAGGGGACCTATGTTTCTTCTCTTCAAACTTCCTCTTTGAGCTGTCTTGTCAATTTATATCAATATTATAGTGACATACTGTTTCTGTGGCTTTCAACTTTTCATAGCTTCTTGAGAAAAGGAACAGCTTTGAGGCAATACTCCGTGCATCACAGATCTGACTCTTTGCATCTCTTCATTTCCCCACACTCCAGAGCTGTGTTACAGGAGGACTGCTGCCTCCTCCAACATTTGAGTCTGTTGACTTTAGACTGAGGTAAAACTCTGGTTAACCACATCTGGAACTATTCTGATGTCTTTGTCTCACAGTTCCCAGATCTAGGAGCAGGATGAGGACGTACTCAGGCAGGATCTGCCTGTAGCAAGTAGTTTTTGTTTGCTTAACCTCTGTGTCTCACCTCATACTTCAAATGCTAGTGCTAGCTAGTTAAGCTTTACTCGCTGTTTAGGAACTGATAGCCTTAGTCTGTTCCTTCTGTGTCTTAGTTTCGTCTTTGATTTTTATCCACACCTCCTTCAAGCCTATTGTCCTCTGAACTATCGAGATGTCTCTGAAATAGCCTGGCATGGGAAATTTCACTAATAGAGGCTAAAGAAAAGAGGTCTGTAATGAAAAAAAAAAAAACCAAAAAACGTTGTGGTTTGACACTGACAACTTTTAGCTTGTATCACATGCTCTCTCCAATTTTGTGTTGTAGGTCCTGGCATTTCTGCGTTAGCTGCAGCACCATCTGTGTTGCAGCAGCACCGCCATGTTCATCACGCAGTAATCCCTCATGGAAGAAGTGGACGATCCTCTGTTAGTGGAATTGTGGCCACTGTCTTTGGGGCTACGGGTTTCCTGGGACGTTATGTTGTCAATCGTTTAGGTAATACTCTGGGGAAGTACCAGTTAAAAGTTTAAGTGCTTAACAAAACTCCAGTTTTTCTTCAGTTTGCGGAGTAATCTGGAAGACTGTAGCATTTTAGATCTTAATAATGCAGCTGTGCAGAAGTGCTTTATGTCATTCCTTCATAGTGTTTGGTTTAGTAAAGTGCCAAGATCTGGCAATTAGTAATAACTGTTTTTAATCTAGGGAATTTAGAAGCATTTGAAGATTATTATAGTCATTAAGATCACTCATTCTCCTTCACATACTGTTTTTCCTGTCTGTAAAATGCAGCTCTGAGAAGATGTACAGCATGTATTGGATTCTTCTGATTTTGGCATTATTAGGACATCATAGTAAAAAGTTTGCAGGAATTTGCTTGGAATTCTTTAGAATTCTTTAGAATTGTCTCTTTGAATTTGTGAATTTTTAGAAAATAACTCTTGCTCTTTTTTTTTCCTTCTCCTGTCCATCCACCTTTTAAAAACCCAAATATCATTGGATATGACATGTTTTTATGTGTTGTAGTATCTTTATAGCATACACTGTGGTTTTGTTTTTTGTCTTACAAGCTTACTAGATTATTAGTTCACTCAAGTATTCAAGTATCTACCTGCTTAAGAATTGAAATGATGTTTTAATTTCAAAAACTTGTTTCTTCACTACTTTTAGCTTTGCAGATAATGTTCAAGATAGCTATGTGTATTTGTTGTGCTTTAATGCCAGGGACAAAAAAAAATAAGAAAAAGGAAGTGCTCTACGTTCAGAAGTTCATCTACTTAGGTATGTAGTAGTTTAAGATAAATGAAATCTTTTTTTGAACACTTAGGTCGCATTGGTTCTCAAGTAATCATACCCTATCGCTGTGATCAGTATGACCTCATGTATCTGCGACCGATGGGTGACCTGGGGCAACTTCTCTTCTTAGTAAGTCTTTTGCTTTGGCTTCAGATCAAATATAATACCATTGCTATACAAGGAAGTCTGTTAATCATTCTCAAAGTCAGAACTCAAGCTATTGTTTAGACTCTAAATGGAAATGGTGTGAAAGAGCTTTCTTTGATTATGCCTATTTACACATTATCTCATCTCTTTCCCATTTGATGCTCTGGTTACAGGAGTGGGACTGTAAGGACAAAGACTCTATCCGAAGAGCCGTGGAACACAGCAATGTGGTCATTAATCTTGTTGGAAAGGAATGGGAAACAAAGTAATTTTCTTTTTTTTTTTCTATGCCCATAATTTGCAACAGGTGTTGGATATTGTAGCCACTTTTTAAAGCACATGTACAGCTTGCAGTGGCACTGACATTATTTTTGGCTTCTGTGAAAAGGCAAAGCTGAAACCTTGCATGTAGAAGTTCTTCTACTTTAAATGTTTAACTGGAAACCTGGTTATGATCTGTTCTTGAGAAGTAAATTCTTTCTATAATTTTCTAGTGTACAGCTTTTGTTCTGTTAGAGAGTTAAATTTACTGCTTTCATACACCTTGCTAATGTTTGGTGGGTGCCTTTGTGTTTCTGGCAGAGGTTTACTAGTTTCTATGGGGTCTTATTTACCTTGTTACAGAAGTGGGCTTTCATCCCGTCACTTTGGAGTAATGATAAATTGTAGCCTACTATAGTAACCTATGATCAAAGTTTTCCCATTCTCTGGTAAATGTTAATAAACAGGAATAGCTATGGAAAGTCCCTACGATTATGATTAATAACATAATTCTTTGGCAGAGTTTTGGCACAGATGCTATTAGCTACATAAGCATTTTTGGTAATAATTTTTTAAATAGTTCCTTTTTGAAATCCATTAAAAAAATCTCATTTTAGGTAAAAACAAAAACAAAAACAAAAAAACCTTTAATAGCCTGATTTTTTTTTTTTTTTTTCCCTTAACTATGTGGTTTACTTTTGTACATAATCTTGCTATTATGGCAGACAGAATCAAATGTAGATCTCTTTCATCTATGTTTACAAGTCTAATGCCTCTGTTGCAATTTTTTTTGTGAATAGTCATTTGAAGGTGTTGTATCAAGTTCTACAATTATTTTTCCTGAAATAGTATGTCTCTTGGCAAGCACCTATTTCAGCTGTTTCTTGTCTAGTCAAATATTGTACATAACTTCTGGGAAACTCTTTGATTTCACGTTCAAACTCTTAGAGGTGCCTTCTTTTTCTGATAGTCACTTAGCTCCTTATCCCACTCTGTGAGTCTGTAACATAGTTTAGTTGGGGAAAAGCACATCCAATCTAACTTAACTTTGGTTTTGTGCATCTGACAAGGTTTTTGGTTCTTTTTGTATCTTCTTCAGACTTTGGGGTACAGGTAAAAACATACAAAACCAACCTGTCAAGGCTATTATTTGTTGTTACCAAGTCGTGAACATAAAAGTTCAAACTCTTATTGCTGTTAGAACACAAGCAATTTCTTCATAATGTGGGAGTGAAGGAAGAAAAGAAAGTCTGTAGAGTTGGCTGAAGGACAATATAATTTCCATTTATCGTTCAGATGTGTACTTCCTCCCTCAACATTTCTGTACTCATGTAAAAAGTATGATTTGTATAAGGGAAGGTTCCTTTTTTAGTGAAAGGAACCAAGACAACAACAAAGTTTCATTTTAGTTTAAAAACAAAAAACAAACAAAACAAAACAAAAAAATCAGGTTGCTCTGGTTAGTTTCAGCAGTGTCAAAAGCAGAGGAGTCTTGGTACACCTTAGTGACTTCTTAGCGTTCCAAAATTTTCTACTATATTGCCAAAGTCCTTATATGTGTTTTTATCTACCGTGTTGATATCAATGGTGGTGCTGGAACCCTGTGATAAAATTCTGTGGCCTGTTAATCATGAGGTCACACTAGCCATTGTAATCATCCCAAAGTCTATGAGAAACAAGCAGGAAAAAATGAAGGTTAAGATTAGAAGTGGAGATCAGTGGGGAGAAAAAAGAGAAAGTAAAGCCTGCTATTAAATACTTTCCTCCTTGCCTTGTGTTAGTATACAGTCTGATCTGTGTATGCTGTGTTGTTTGAAAACTCCATAGTTACAGGAGGGATGTTGTTCATTCTTGTGTGTTTCTAAAATCTATTTTTGTGAGTAGAACAGGAGTAATGGTTCCCAGGATCAGATTAGCTATTGAAGGGTCAAAAATAACTTCATATTTTTAAGGCTTTCTTTAGACTCCAGTGGGATCTGAAGAACTGTGAGAGTAGATAAGGACAGAGGGAGAGGCATTTGGACAAAATGTTTGTGACCCAGAATCAAATGGAAAAGATGGAGTGGGGTGCTCACAAGGACCGTATAAAGAAATGAGAAGCCAGTTCTCTTTCTTGGGATAGTTGGAAGGAATTTTGGGATTGTTGCCAGGCTATAGTGTCAGTTCTGCTTGGAGACTGAGCTTCTGTATTGTTCTTGATCAGATGCCAAACTAGATTACAGTTGAACCCCACTAATTTAGGCCCCTTGAATGCTATGAAGTGGGTAGAGTTGTTCTTTTTTTCTGCATGCTTCCCCTTGAAGTCCTTTATAGCTGCTATGAAATAGTTGTAACTGTTCTGTCAATGTCAAATTTTCCATTTGCATAAGCACCTGTGAGTTCTTTGGTCTGTTTTTGTGCACTTTCCCAATGCCTAGCATCTGCCCTAACTTAGGCTACTCAGAATTTTTGTGTTCCTTTGTAATGTAATTGAATGCATCAAATCAAGTCGGATTTTGAACAGGTGTTGTGAAAAGACAGCTTTGTTCAGATTTTGAAATGCAGCACTTTTCAAAAAAAAAAAATCTGTTTTTATTTGGGAAGGGTTTTCTACTTGTCACAGACAAGTGGGCAAGACGATTTTTCACACAAATTTAGTCTTACCAGATGAAAAAGCAGGCAGTACTATTGCTGTAATTGAATACTATTGCTGTAATTGAAGCTCACTGTTGCGTTTCACTTGTTCTTATTATATGAGGAATCCTTTACAAAAGGAAACCTTCTAACGAAGAGCATAAAGATAGATTTTTAAAATATATTCAAGTAGTATGTAGTTACTGCTATTGGTTGGTAGGCAACCACTATTGGTAGCTCTTAAATTAAAATTTTGGTTTTGGCTTGTTTTAGGAATTTCAGTTTTGAAGATGAATTTGTAAATATTCCTACAAGTATTGCCCAGATAACTAGAGAAGCTGGTGTGGAAACACTTGTTCATATCTCTCACCTGAACGCTAGCATGAAGAGTCCTTCCAAATACTTGAGGAGTAAAGTAAGTCTAGAATCATTTTGAATGTATTTTCAGAGAGCCTACTTTTTGTCTTTAGTCTTTTTTTTTTTCCCCAAATGTGGTCTGTTTGAAGGAAATTAGTGTATGAATTTACTCTACTATGGAATGTTTTCTTCAGCTGAGGAATTTTACTCTGCTTATTGGGGCTAGAAATCCTCCTAAGTACTTCATGTACTATGAAGGGAAATAGATTTTGTGTTCATGAAAGCTATCCCTTTGTTCTGTCTTTGAATATCTTTGCATCTACAATTACCATTGTTAGGAAAGAGTTTGGTGGTTTGGGATCTGATATCAGGCTTAACATCTAAGGCTGGAATGATCTAGCAAATGCAGGTAAGTACATGATGCCAAAATGAATTCTGCAAAAACAGTTTAGCATCACAATTACAGGCACTTGTAGTGGAATTGTTACCTGTTTCTGTACAAAAAAAAAAAATCTGGTTTTGGTATCCTATTTTGTTCCTTATTAGGAGGTATCATTTTCCGCTATTGCTTTTCTTTTTTCGTATAGCTGTTGTCCCAGTTTCAGCTATTTTTGTTTTGTTTTGTCCTGCCACTGGACTCGGTTGTCTTGCTTATAATATATTTTAAAAAAAAAAAAGTTAAAATTTGGTAGCTCCCAATGTGTGATGACTCTATAGGATTGTTACGCCTTACTGTATTGACCAGTCCCATGTGGAAAGCAGATAGCTGCCACCGAAGTTTTTTCACTTTACTTAAGCAGTTCTTGGAGTGTTCTAATAGTATAGTAGAGGTTATTTAAACCT